>JAQFYG010001070.1:0-21554 GCA_034694325.1 Entomobrya corticalis
TTGATGAAGAGTCCTCTTAATCCACAGTTGCTACACGGTATCCACTTGTAGTTGTATTCCAGGGTGGATTCGGTTTCCGGATCAGAATTGTCCATGTTGATTTCATCAGTAATTTTTTTGTAAAAAAGAATTTATTAGTTTACTGCTTTAAAGTTTTTTGGTCATTAATTTGTCATTTAATATATTGTGGTCAACATTGTCATTGTTGAGGAGTGAGTAATCGCCATATAATCATCTTGGATTTTGGATTTATTGAGTACAACGCTTACATTTTATGGACCGTATTTATATACAGCTCGGTCCCAGCTGGTATAGGTACGTGGTGCAATGCACCGATGTCTGTATATGCATCCTTCTTTGGGATGGGGCGATTTGAGTAGAGCGGCTTCATCTGGTTAGCTTCAGCATGTTATTGTTTATTCCAAGTTACATTCAAGATTTTGAAGGAACTGCTTAATTCACTATTTATCAGTCAATCATGCGAACTCTTTTAGATTTTTAATAATGAAACTGATGTGCACACTTTATTTAGTATAAAATCTAAAAGAACGAACTTTTATACACACTAATTCCACTGAAAAAATAATAGCAAAATGCAAAGAAAAATCAACTTGACTACTCTCTTCGCTTCTTCGATTTTGACTGAACTTCATGACAGACAGCAGTAAACCCATGTTAATAGTTTTTAATTAAAAAACATCCAGTCAATCTTTACTAAACGCATCTAAAAGGAATAATTAGTTATCCATCAAACTTGTAATCAAGGTTGAAATCCTACTTATATCACAAAATCCAAATAAATATACGAAAAACAGAAAACAATTAATTCAATTCAAAATTAGCACGACTTGCTATTTATCAGTTGTTCGCACTGTAAACAAAAGCCGTATTTATCTTTACATACCATTCTGTCAATTTATAAAAATCTGATTACCAGTGAGTTTACCTAACACATTCTACAATCAAAATTAGAACTAAGCTTATGTACATAATACTTTTAAATTAAAAAAAAATATTTTCTATGTTTTCAAGAAAATAAAATTTAAATTCTGTCTCCGGACAGCGTTTTAGCTTAGTTTTCCTTTAAAAAACTCCTAAAATGATGACGCAAAATTCATGCAAATCATAAGTTACCCCAGAATATAAATTTAGTAGATTTTGTACAAACCAGCAATCAAGACAAAGATTATTAATTTTTTTAGATATTCTTTTGTTCACGTCCTCTTCTTCTGCTTGGTTTGATATTGAATCAATAATCTTATTGCAAGCTTATTACATTGATGTCATCCCTAATGCTTTAATTGGCGTCTCCAAGAATAATATGAATTTTGTGAAATTGATTAATTTAAACAATTGTGAAAAAATCTACATGTGTCATAGTATGAACAGTCATATAAAATTACTTGTAAATTGGTGTACATAATTGTTTATATATTTTTACATAGGCAAAATTACCAAAGCATCGTTGGAATATCTATGAAAAACATTTTTGAATATAGTTAAACACCTGAGAAAACATTACTACATAAAGGTAAAGTAGCTTAAATTTCAATTAAAATCAATTAGCAAAACAGTGCTCAGAATATTAAATTATACCAAAAAGACAAAATTATTTGGCATCGTTTTTGTTTCTTTCTAGATCCGTTTCTTCATGTTCTTCTCATCACGTTCTGTTCAATCTACAGTTGAATGAGTTACCACTGTATGCTTTAATTTATTATATGACACGGACTGCACACCAAATTGTGAATTTAACAAACATTCAAATATAGTTTGATATTTAATTACGTTTTAACTAAAATTGCTGGACTGACTCCGCCCTTCCTTAAATTTACTGTCGTGTTATTCTTCAATCAACTGTAATATTTTCACACTTTTAACTTCCAAATTTTGATGCTATTTTATTTAAAATTTGAAATTAAGTTCCACCAAAAGAATTAAAACATGCTCTTGACAACGTTTTTTTTTATCCAGTTAAAAGCAAAAGCAAACATAGTTTGTGTAAGTGTGCAATAATGTAGTTACAAAGTTTAATAAACACGCTTAAGTTTTAATTAAAATGAAGTAGAAACTAAATTGAACAAATCATCAAACGAATGTTCGTTTCGAATAATGAAAACCTGTTACAACTGTGCCCTTAATAGTTCAAAAATATTTCTACGATGCATCTTCAGTTTCCCAAAATTATGGGCTACGTATTCAACTAAACATCCATCAATGCCAAGGCCCTCTTTAAAAAAAGGTTTTGTAAAAGACGGATCATAGCATGAAAATATGAGATGAAGTAAACTATAAAGTTGTCACGTCATGACGTCAGTAATACATTGTATCGGATTGAATCAACGTATAGCGTGTCGGTATATGTGAATAATATTATTAGTTCCTGCTGTTTACATAATCGCTTAAATTTATTATCATCATGTTGTTGTAAAACCAAAAAGTATCCTTCTACGTCATGCATTATACAGACAGCAGTTAACTTTTCTGCTAATACCGAACATTTAAATTTCAAAAAATTGGAATTCTTTGGAAAAAAGTCAGAAGACGATGCAAAAAATAATATATTTTGTCGATTTTTAAAGTAAGCACAATTTTACTTTGTATTTTATGAATAACTGCACCACTTCCATTTTCTTTTGAGCTTTTCCAGAGATTCAAAGTTTGAAAATTTTCCATTAATGTTTTGCGCTACAATTTGTATTCTTATTTTTATATTCATGTTCTTCTTTTTCTATGTTCATTGCTTTTGCACTACCATTTCATTGGTATCTTCAGAGCTGAATGCGCGGGATCTTTTACTTATTTCAGATGACTGACCTCAAACTACTACAAAAATTTGAGCACAACCACATGACAATTTTGTTTTAACTACGAAACAGAAAAATAAAGTAATAAACTTAATAGAAATATTATTACACAACGGCTTCTTAAACAGATTTTTATAACAATTTTGTTACAAATGACTAATTATAAAGCTTTAAAACTAAGGTTTTTAAAAACTTTTATTTTACGCTTAATTTAAAATTATTACATAAAAAATAAATCCAAAAAACAATCAATGCGAATTATCACTATCTGTTTTTCACTTTAGATTTAAAGAGTAAAACTGGAAAACCTTACTTGTTTTTGACTGATCATTCCAACAATTTGTCGTTAGTTGCCATCAGCTCATTAATTTTGATAAAACAATTATTTTAAGCTACCCTTATGTTTACGACTTGCTGATTATCATCTTTAATTAACTATCTTGGAGTAATTATCGTGACGTTTTGCCATCATCAATAATTTATAAAGATACGTATAATCGCCAAATTGTGTTACATCTTAAGAAAGCCTCCAAACTATTCATTTTATGAAATAAATTAGCTATTGTAATATTCAAGAGCATTAAACATGGCATAATGTTCAGCTCAGGAAACATGTTAAAAGATAGGGAAACTGTACAATAGATGATGTCTCTTATGATTCCAAATAAAAATTCATCCTTCTCTTGCTTTTACCTATTTTCTAGCCCTTCTCTTGTTTTGAAATTAGGACAGACGAATCGGGAATATCTATGGCAACTCAGAAGCAAAAATCCTACTCAATCTAAATTGCTGGCGTTACAATATTTAAAAACAATTAACAAAACTAGTGATTAAAAATGACATGACAAAAACGACAATGTAAATTTCAGGTGTTTTTAATAGGTTAGATATAATGTTATTTCTTCAATACTTCATTTTTATACTTATTATAATTATCGATAATTTGCAATTTGAACTGGTCATGTTAAAGTATAAGTTTTAAATCAAAGTATAAATGAAAATGTGAGGCAAAATAACAAAGTACAAATAGTAAAAAATAAAAAAGCATAATTATTCCCTATCACAAGCTTATCATTTAATATTCTTCAGTTAAATCCTGAGATTACGTAAACACAAAAGCTACGTACGTACGAATATTTGGAAAAACTATTGCTGCCTGCTATTAAAAAATCAAATCAAGATTAAAAACAGTTCAATTCCCAAACAATTAAAAGTCATTTAATAATACATATAAAATGTAGAATTGCTAGACAAAGGCGCTGGTTGATACTAATTTTGTAGGCATAACTGTGGGATGAGTACAGAGATTGGATTGTCGCAATAGTTCCAAAGAGCTCGATAAAAATATCGCATCCAAATTTATATGGAAAATTATTTGGTGAAGAGTACATGAAACAAAAGAAGCGCTTCATCGTTTTACATAATTCTTACGATACTATATTTTCTTCACACATGCTCAAAAATGAAAGCGTTGATGAACCTTTCGCCATAAAATCGGATTTTTAAAGCACACAATCAACATCATTAAATTTACCCAGAAACTTCAAAATATTTAAGATATTCGAATGTCACCTTGAAGAAGTCAGTACTGTTCTTGTTTCAATTTTGTTCCCATCATTATATTTTTATCATGTAATCTCTAATCTACAGTTAAATTAAATACCAGTTTATGATATAATTTGTTCAATATAAAGGAATTTATGCCACATTGTAAAATATATCAACAAAAAAAATTTTTAATTTATTTACGGTTTAACTGAATTTGCTGCAACGATTCGAATTTAAATCCATTTCGTTCGACTGTTATCCCCGATTACCAAGGTGATTATTTTTTCTCATTATTTAAAACTCGTCCTTACAACGACTGTCCAACCTGTTGTTGTTACTCGAATCACATTACAGTCAGGTAAGAGTCATCGGCGTGAAAATGCACAAAAAATATTTTTTGTATTTTCAGTGGAAAGTGATGAGTAATGACTTGTAACACTCTGGAATTACATCTTCATCATCTAACTAAATTTCTTAGTACTCATTTACAAAGTACGTGTACTAAATTTTTCATGTTACGTTAACACCTTAGCGGGGATGTAATGATACAATTCCCTTTCAAGAGCGCAATATGTAATTCTTACCATACCAATTGCTATGCAATATTTTGAGACCATTCTAATTAAATGGCACATCATGCTCATCATTGAAACGAGATTGTTTATCAAACATTTAAACAATATTATTATAGCTTTACAGTTTTTACATTACAATGAATACTGTAGCAATTGAATTTAGTTCCTTAGTTTTTGCCTAAATTTTAATAAGAGGCAGCAGGAACAATAATCATCCTTGAATAATAACAATAATGATGCTAAATCTATTTAAAAATCTATAATGACCGATTACATATTGCTTCTAAAACATGTTTGCTTCAATGTCAACGATCAAGTGTCAATTTTTAATTGACTACAAGAAACGTGTTTACAAAACTAGATCGGTAAAGGAACATAATATTGAGAACATATAAATACCTTTCATAATGAGAAGACAAATATGTAACTGCAATAAAACCAGCAATTGGTCATCAACAGTAATCACAAATGATTGTTAATATCATCACCTTGTCATTAAACTTCAGAAAAGCCATGTATGAAGCGCTTTTTTCTAAAAAATAGTTAGCTTTTCGGTATAGCACAGCAAGTGAAATTGAACGTTTTCTTTATAGAAACTGATCAGGCAGAGCTGCAATAAAAAAATTAATTATTCAAAATTATTTAACATCTAAAGGAAATTCAACTATTTATTGCAACATTTCAATTCAACATTTGTGCATGACTTCATCGTTTTGTTTTCTGTAAAGTATTTTCAGAAATTCAGATTTTTACAGCATTAATTAATACTGATTGATATACTAGATATATTGGGATTTATTGAATTTTGCTTAGTTTATCCATCAACTTTACTATTTGTTTTTCATATTATGGAAGATTATTTGAAGTTGATCGTCTTTTATATAGATTCTCTTTTCTTATGGATTTAAGATTACTGGCATCAATATAATACAAACCTATCAATATTCTAATTTTTCAATTTTTTCTGGATTGCAGAGGATTGTCATCAAATAATTATAATCTTCTTATTGAACAATATTTAGCAACTCGTTCGCACGGTTCTCTTCCGACTTGTATTATAACATCCAAATAAATATAAGAAAACACAAGTAGCAATCAATTCAAATCATAACTGTTAATAAAGAATGAGCGCAAGACAGTAGAACCAGCTTAAATCCGTGCCAATTAGCTTAAATATTGAGAATATTAAATTGTTAGACAAGCACGCCTGTTGATACCAACTGTATATAAACAAGATATATACCGTCGGGTGGATCTGGAAACAATACGAATTGATGTTAACAATAAATGAATAAAATCACATCGGGAAAATATATTTGATTAATTACTTAATTAGTCATCCATTTCTCGAAAAAAATAGTTTATTTCCTAATAATTTACTGCATCGTTATTTAAAGTAATAACAATCACTTAAGAGAAGTGAACAAATAAGAAGTTTCCTATTACTACAACGTTCTTACATTACCGCCTTTTCAAGAATTGTTTAACCAATAAGCCTTAAAAACACATTTTATTTTTATTTTAGCGCACGGCAATCATCAAAAGTCACCATAGTAACAGTTTTCATTGTAATATGCTTGTGAATACGTGCACAGCTTATTAACTTACTTCCCATGCTGTTGTTACTGCTGCCTCCCAAAACGAACAGATGTACTGATTGTAAAAATAAAGAAAAATATATAATTATAGAATTTAGCATTGTTTCTGAATTAATAGAGCTTTAATATCTGATAGGTAACGTTCTGACCTAGATTCAATGCTCAAATAGCTTGAGTTTCTACCACGGGCAAAATTACAGCCTCATGGCAGCTTTTCAGAACAGGTCCACAATTTTACAATTAAATGTGACTTTGCATTAACTTTTTAATCGTTATCTATAGTTAATTATTATTTAGTTAAAAAAAGTGACGAAGGTCCTTGATAATCTGCTATAAACCTAATATTCATTAAAAACTGCAAATGAGCAGATAACCGTTTTCACTTCAAGATGTCCATTTGTAATCTGTAGAGAAGCAGATGAATAAGTGCACTAATTAATGAAAATTGAGATTATGGGTCATTGTTCAATAAAGAAAACGAGATGTTGAAGACGGACAACATCTTAATATATTACTTAAGCAAACGTGTTCAATATTAACAGTATGATATTGTATTCCAACAAAATCAATTGTCAGTGGGTTTGAAAAATCGTTTCGTGAGAAGGCCTCGAGTCCACTCTTTTCACTTTTTCGTCTACTGATTATTCGAGTTAATTATCTATGAAATGGCGATATGTTTGCATTTATATTGAAATTCAACTGCATTTCACATAAACGGCGTACAACTTATTTATAAACTTAAGCCTGACCCCTTTTTCCTACATTATGTACGCAGCTGCTTTGTCACATCTTAGTTTGTTCTTTTAATTAAATTGCTGCCAGGATTACAAAACTGATCACAGTAAAAACCGATAGCACGTTCTTAAAGACCATTGTGACTTACTACGTTTTTAAATTAAATCCCATGGATTCAATAAGAAACTTCTGTGTAATTTTTATAAAAATATAATTAAACAGCAAAATCAATACTGAAAAAAATGAATTCTTTTTATGCTTCCATAAGTGTTTTACTAATTATTTCCCATTTTGTTTCAGTTTGTTTTCAATTTTTTGTGGGAATTTTCAGAGACTCTGTGTATTTTTTATCACTATTAGTATAAGCCAAGTAGACTGATTAGTTGACCAGGTTATCAAGAAACAATTGTAAATTGCCTTGAACACTTTCAAATAATGAGTAATTATTGCAATTGCTTGTCACAATACTATCTGCTTAGTCAGGTTCGGTCAGATTAAATAATCTACAAATTGATCTGATGATATAAATAACCAAATATATTTCTGATGCCGTCAAAATAATGCAAAATGCAAAAATTATCTGTTTTGTTGTTGCAATAAGAATCGACATTATTTGATTAAAATTATCTTGTCATTGATTTTTCCAGGCATTATTTATTTAATGTTAATATTGAAAATAGTGGGTTAAATTATGAAGCTAAATGATTAATGATAAATCACTTAATGATTATTCATTACTATAAATCTTCAAAAATCTATAACAATGACTTACTAAATTTTGTTTGCTGTCTACTATGTTTATTTGTTACCGCCAATTATGTAGCCAATAATTTTCATCGGCTCTCGATTTATGTACCATTTTCATAAGCACTTAAAATTATTGCCGTCAAAACTTACCATTACTATCAACATTATCAATTTTTTATAATTTTAACTGGATTGCAAAAACAGAGTACACAAACTATAGGAATAATCTTCAGTTTTGCAAATTTATCCAATAATTAGTTCTAGCGTCGTGATGAATTTTCAAAGAAAGGAACAAATTAGTCCTTATTAAACTTAAAAGTTAGGTACTCTTCCATTGTTATCTTAAAATCCAAATAATCCTTTAAAACAAAAAAAGAAGACACGGCGCGTCAAATTACATACATACAGAGTGTACCTTCTATCAGATCCTTCATTCCCTCCGAGATGGTGAGATCCTTCATTCCCTCCGAGGTGGTGAGATCCCTCATTCCCTCCGAGATTGTGAGATCCTTCATTCCCTCCGAGATTGTGAGATCCTTCATTCCATCCGAGATTGTGAGATCCTTCATTCCATCCGAGATTGTGAGATCCTTCATTCCATCCGAGATGTTCCCTCTCTCTTGCTGTATTGTACTTCAATTGTAAGTAATGTAATTAGTTCGGTTTTCAATAAATAAATAAATAAAAAATTCAAATGTTCCGATCCATCATTCCCTCCGTAGTCTTATTCATAAATTTGAAATTATTAAAGTTAAGCGTTGAAAATAAGTCATTTGCATTACACGTCATTGCATAACCATTGGGATCTTTACAAAGCAGAAAATCTTTGTTATTGTTCCGTAGAGGAAATTACTCCAGTTTAGGTGCATTTAAAAGTATTGGCGTCATAATTTTTCAAACCAAAATCACCATAATTTCATGACATTTGCAAACAATTTGTCGAAATATAATTTTGTCTTTCGAATTAAGCTGATTTATCACATATATAGTAGCATGGGCATCGCATTGTATTTTACTGTTTAATATTCCACATTACAGTATACCATGTAACTAAACCAATGTTGAATTATTGAAAAACAAAATAAGTTTGTTATTGAATCGTTTAAGCAATAGAGTATCTTCAAAGTTTTAGCATGATAAGGAAAAAGTAAATACTCTTATTTCTTAAATGTTTGCTTAAGTCTCATAATCGGCAACGTTAAAAATAATAAACTTTTCATCGATCATATTCTGATCTTAAACTAGTTCTAAATGATTAAGTAATTCACTTCCCATTACAAAAACACAATTTGATGCAGAATCAACGAGCAAGAGTCAGTTTTGATCAATTGCAATAAAATTGTTTCAGAATTCTGGAATAAACGGTAAAAAATCGACAGAAGGAGCAAGATAACGAGAATTTATGTTTGACATCAATAACTTTTTCCAGCCCTATTTTTGTGTTCACGTTATCAGCATTATACTGGCTGAAACGGTTTGTAAATAAAAACAATTCAACCTAAATAAATGCCACAAATTTTAAATCTCAGATTCTTCTGAAATGAAATATTACTTGTTTTTTTTACAAAATTGGTATCCACTGGAGTCTTTGTTTAGCATTAGATTTTTAAAAATATATCTCATTGGTTGCCAAAAGAGTATTGAAAGGCTATTTTGGAAAGTAGAGTTTGCAATTATTGAAACAAAGCAGTGGTTTCCATATTGTCACTACTAGTCGACATCTTCATCTTGAAATTTTTGTTTCATTGTCCTACAATTATCCCGACTTACCGATCTGCGTATGCATAGTATACTCAACCAACAAATATATTTGAATTGACATTTTTATTATACATAAATCTTAAAGGTTAAAACACAGTACTATTACGACATAATTATGAACATTACAAAAACTTGGCTTCACCTTCAAAGTAATAAGATTTACAAACTCAAATTAACAATTACAGATTCTTCAATTACTACTGTTTTGCAGATGTTATGTAAACATAATAGTTCCCTTATAAAAGACAACTTAAGAATACACGTTGAAGAACATTGGAAACAAAATAGTATTTATTGGAACAATTAGACAATTATTGTCAATTCTAATTCGTTATTAGATAATATTGAATTATTTATAATATATATAGCATATAATACACAATATATAATAAACTTACTAACAGCTTACTATAAAATATTATATCGTAGAACTTACCTTAAATTTTTAGTGAGAATGAAATTGATAATTGACATCAATTGCAGCTCTTATTTATTCAAATGAGCATATAAAACAGCTAATTATGTATGTATGTTGAACGTGGAAAATAAAACACTTGAGTAAAATGCAATTTTCAGAACAAAACATCCATCGCTTTGTTTTAGAAGAAAAAAAAACGATACGGTTTGAACGTTTAATCAGAACAAAACAATCTGTTGGATTCATCTGAAATGAACAATTACTTGTTTCTTTTGCAAAATTAGTATCCACTGGAGTCTTTGTCTGGCATTTCATTTTTAAAAATATATCCCTAATTAACTTTAAGTTTTAAGCGAGTGCATTGCATTTATTTCATTTTAACCACAAGCAACAATAATGTTTCAGGTTATCTGCAGATTTGGTAAAACATGATAGAAGGAAAATAATGAGAACAAGATCGCAATAGAAACGTGGCCGAATTTGTAAGCATGAGAGTCGTGTGGATTAAGTTTTTTGCTGAGTAAACTAACGAAAAGCATATTGTTCAAGAAACACACGTCTTTAAATCTGTAAAGCTGTTTTTTATCAAGTCGTTCATGTATTTATGTTTATTTAACAAAGATAACCGCTGCTACGGTTAGACCTGACGTTGATCGAGTGCCGAAATAAAATAATAAATTTAATATTTTACGTCCTAAAGCTCCAGCAGTAAAAGGAAGAATGATAAGCAGAAAATGTCTTTGGCGCTCAAACTAAATGGGAAGAAATAATGAATGAAATCTGGTGGAGATTACTTGCAAAATATGTGTAAATATTTATTTTGCTTGGGAAAATTCGTGGACATATAATTTGGGCTTCCATGAGAACAATTGCTTTTTTCTTTCAATTCGATTTACAATGCTGATTAATAAAAACTTTGATATTTACCTGTGGTTGAAACAGAGCCATTTTTACAAAATAAATACCTATTGTCTTTGTAGTTTAATATTTTTATCTTTAAGACTTTTGAGGCGCTTACTCATGTGTAAATAAAACGACGCCACTTGGAGACAAAATTAACATTTTATTTTTTTGATTAAAACAAAATATACTGTTTGTTATAAGTTTGAATAATTTATTATCTAATGTCGAATAAATTTTCCGTTTACTTCAACAGCACGCAAAACAAGCTACTACGCCGATCTATAATTGTCTAATAGGCACATCATCGTAATTGTAATGGCAAACAGCGTTTAAGTTATGAAAGTTGCATCGCCCATCATTTTGCTCCTTCCTTTATCTTAATAATGTATTTAGCTTTAAACTTGATGAAAGGAAGAAAGAAAAAGAGAAAGATCACTGGATTCTCTTTCCTTCTTTCTTTCTGTTATATATATTAAATTGCTGAAAATTTGTAGAAGCAAAAGTAGTTATCGTTGATAGACAAGTACTATGATTATTGAAATGGAAAATTGATTGTACCACTAGTAATTATTATTACGTGCTGGAATAATATGCAAAATGCCTTTATACTTAAAAATGCTTCCAGGACATATATGTGTGTGTCTTTTTTTTGAAATTGCATTGAGATGGATAATAGAAAGTAAATAAAATGAAGGAGTTGAAATCATGAAGTGGAGAAAACGTTAATAAATTTTTTATGCTCTGTGTTGACGATGGCTCATTTAAATGAAATGGATTCGATATGTTCCACAAAAAATTTATGGTTAGATTTGCATTTTACTTTCTCAAAATGGAATCGTATCTGCGTCCAGTTGGTAACGGTACCTGAATTAATAAAACCACATGTTTTAAATGATTACAAAAACTATTTTGATGATAAAAATCATGAAATTCCAAGGAATCGCAAGCCATTGCTCTTAACGTACCCAAAAATAAAGTAATTACCTTTTGTTCATTTCTTACGCCGATAAAACATATTTGACTTAATGGCATCTTATTCAACTAGCAAGATGCTCTTTTGCCACCATAGGGTACGAAAATCTAAAATAAAATCAAACAGATATTAACGGAGGTTCGACTGGGATTAAAAACTGATTTGTTGCAGCTATTTTAATTAAACCGTAAATTAATTAGAAACGCCGTGTTTATATTTATAAATTTACAATTTTGGGAGCATTCTTTGCAATAAAATAAATTTATCAAAAAATGGCAATAAGTTTTACTGTGGACTGTAGATTAGATAATATTTAGTTTAAGGGAAATTATGGGAACCATATCGAAACAGAAACAATAAAAAATTCGTCAATGTGCCTCTAGAATATTATTATGTTCAATAGTTTGAAGTTTGTGGGTATTTATAAAAAACATATACTTGCAAACATTCGTGATTTTTAATTTTGCAAATTTTTTGGTTGCTTTTCCTGATAAAATGCATTGAATCCTTGGTCATTGTCTTACATGCAATGAGCTAAGCCCTCATTAATCAATTCTTTGAATATAGAAACAAAAATGTAAAAGACGACAAACCATATTTGATTATAATTGATTGATACTATTAAAAATTGGCTTAAATAAATCTAAGAAAATTCACTTTTTGGGAAAAAGTCATACCAGCACATTGAAAGTAGAACTAATTAAGTTTATCGTTTTAATACCATTTTATTATATTAGCAACTAACTGTATCAAGTAAATAGAGAAGCTGGAGGGAAAGCAAAAAACGCTCCAGAATATGCTATTTAGTATTTACCAAAACTGATAACTGAATTCGGTATAAAAATACAAAATGCATAATGCATGTACATTGTCAAAAAAGATATCATTTCTATTTTTTTGACTAAGAGTGTATAATTTCTAATGAAAGCTAAGACTCAAGATTTCAAACTCAGTAAAAAAATAATTAGTCTGCCCATGATGACTGCATAAACGTCAATAAAATTATATTCAATTAAAATATTTTTTAAAGATTGGGCCAGGTTTAAGTAATGACTGTATTTGGTTGAATTTTGAAGGGAAGAATAAGCGTGACATATTTCCTGGCAATCATATGTTCCTTTTTTATCATTCAAATTTAAACGTCGAAATCTGTTTCAGCAGCCACAAATTCATACGCATTGTATCATTTCTTTGAGTACCTGCTTTTTCAACAGAATTTGTACCAACTGGTGTTGTTGATAGTCCATAGAATATTTAAAATATTTTTTTTAGTTAATTGCCGCTGTATAAATGACAGTTTTTTATTTCCATAAACAATTTCAATAAAAGAAACAAACCAGTTCATTTTGGACATAAACAAATATAAAACTCATAATTACCTTATTATTTAACAGATTTATATGGACTAGCAGAGACAATATATAAACCTAAATTACTGTTTTTAATTTATTGAAATTGATGCAAGATTATTATTTATATTATTTGTTATTTTACTTGATGAAACAAAAAGAAAATTAATGGTTTTGAATTTTACCCAAGATATTGCCCAGATTCCGGATAAGTAGGCAATTTAATAAATCTTGACAAAATATTGCAATGTATAAAAATGTAACATTTGAACGCCACCCAACTAGAATACATACAAAATCGCCGGAAATATGTAATTAGATATTCCATTTTATCCCTCACTAGCTTTAATCCGTTACCGCGCATCACATGGAACCTATTAGTAAATAACGATTGGAAATTTCCTTAAACAAAAATCTAACGACGTTTATGTGACAGAAAATGTTTACCGGTTTTAAATCATTTTATTTCTTTTAATTTTTTTCATCGTGTCTTTCATCCTGAAAACCAATGTACAAATATTTTCGTAAGACTATTTTTATAATTTTATAATATAATTTTAATAATTAGCTTCAACGATGCATCGAACAATCAAAAATAAAAAGGTCTTCTACAGTAAAAAATAATTTGTAAGCACGTCATTCATTTTACACATTCAGTTTTAATCTTCTAGATGTATTTATAGTTATGTACTATTTCAGCAACTTTGCAAACATACATTTAAAATATTTAGCAATTTTATATAATAGTAAAAATATATTATTCGGAAACAATGTCTTGAAAACAAAATGACGATTATTTTTATGCCATTAAGAATGCACTTTAAAAGTTCATTTTTCCAAACAATTAAGATACTAATTTAGGTTTTACGTGTTGTGGACAGTAATGGGACACATAAATGCAATAATAACTATTCTATTTATGAACGTACTCCAGATAACTTAAAATGTTCTCTTGATGATTAGGTCACATAATTAGTGAACTTAATTTGGTAATAGTAATAACTTTAATTCTGAAAATACAAAAATTCGATTAAAAGTGAAACGAACAAACTTTCTTTCTGTTATAGCAATAAATTATATTCCATTCCATCGGAATGGTCATTGCTATCTGCATATTATTCAAAAAGTTATTGGGACTTTAAGTTTAAGACGCAGTTTGGAAGAGGCTCTATAGGCTCTTAATTTAATAGATGGTTAGTTGTAGTTGCATAATTTCAGTGCTGGTTTTATGGAATCTAGTCAATATTGCTAAAAATAGTACGAAAAAATATATAGCATTTTGACGTCAGTTATCTGAAATAAGTAAAACTTAGGCATCCCACCCACTGCAGATTCTAGTCATCCGTTATATGGCAATTAACAAAAAAACACAGAATGTATTGAAAAATCTCAAATAATGCAATAGTTTACAAAAAACAAAAAAATTAAATATATATCGCATATTTAAAAACGTAGAATCTCTGAAAACATTGTAGTGTCTCAGAAAGAAAATAAAAGTAGTTAGGTAATGCACCAAAAGAAATGCGGATATTTTATACTTTTGATTTTAAAATGGCAGTTTTGTTTACTGCGTTATTTTTGATCGTTCCCCTGTGAGAATAAAAATTATATTTTATTTTTTAATGTAGTGGTATTGTTGACTGTTCGGTCAAATGTACATTTTTAGTGTATTTTATTATTTTTTAAAAAATTGGATGATTAGGATTTTTAACGAGTATCTATGATGGTTATTTATTATGGTAATCAAAACAAAAGTTGATTATAGATAATAAAATTACTACTTTAACTTTTGTTTTATTTAGCATTATAATATTTTTACGTTACCATTAGTTCTAAAACCAATATATTATAGGAAACACTTGATCCTTCTAACAAGGAACCAGAACTCTGCTCATAAAAACGTTTCCTGTGTTTAAGTTACCAAAAATTGAATTTATTATTTTTTTTATCTCCACTTAATTATTTCCATTAATCTCTTGCATGTCGGTGAACCAAAAAAATAATGAGAAATATGATTTTTAATGGATAAATTTCAAGCAGAGAATAATCTATTTAAGTCCGTTTGCCATTAGCCAATATCATGTTATAATCAGTGTTTTATTTATATTTATATTTATTATAACAAAAAGGATTGAGACGGACAATAAAACAATGAAAAGCAAAAAGTCTAAGCCAGAAAAGCAATAAACCGCTGAACAATTGAAAATTTGCTTTCTTGACGATGATAAAACTTTATATATAATTAGATCAAAGATCTTTTGTATATTTAAATTTGGATCATAATATTAATGCATTTTGTTGCGTTTCAAAGTCCATGACATTTTTTTCTGTCGCAATTATTATATCTGCACAAAGTTCCTGTAGAAAAGTATTGCTCTTAAATTTACGATTCGTAAAAACTGCGTGGTAACCAATGAAAAATGAATGCAGTAAGAACAAAGGAACAGCTGTGGAAAACGCAAAACATTTCAGAAAACAAAACCTTATTAAACATTTAAAAGTGTAATCTCTGTAAAAGTTCTAAAATAATAAAATTTTGTACATTTATGAGCAAAATGATAAAAAACAATCCGTTTGAAACTTAAAAGAACGCAATATTTATTGCTTCCTGCTCTGACAATTTCCTGAAGGATGTACAAATAATATTTAATTTTGAATGTTCTGTGGAAGCATAATAGCTAACTTTTGTGCGTAACGCGATTTTGAGGGAGATTTCTTGGGCTTACAATTCCACGATGAATGTCTGGTGACTATTAATTACGGTTGCTTATTATGATACTTAAAGTTGTTTAAAATGAAAAATATTATTATAACGTTTCGGATATTATTATTATTAATTCAGTTTGCTTTGATTTTATTTGCATACGTTTTCACTTTATTTCCAAGTCTCTCTATATTGTTAAAATTATCTCTCAACATCAGAATGCAAAATATCAGAATAAAATAAGTTAACAGCGTTTAAGTTAAAAAAAACTTCATTTATTTTTTAAATCTATTTTGTCCCTTTTCTTGTCTTTTGTATTTACCAATATATAAGTCAATTTTAGCCAATGCTATTAAATATTGATCGCATATTGCAAAAATCCAAAATTCTGAAAACGCTCTAAAGAAAGTAAAAGTAGTTCAGTCATGATTGGAGCTGAATGTAAAGCAGAATTTCCATTTAATACTGAAAAACTATTTCAGTGATTCCTACTGCGTCTGTTTCTGATCTCTTAAGTGTTTCCACAAGGGAAACACACAATTTAATTTGCCTTGTGAAAACATAAATAGCTAACTAACTTTTCAGCGCAAGGCATAGTACCTGGAATTTTTCTGACATTTATGACAATTTGATGGTTATTTGTATTTGTCAAAACCTCCACTTAATACAGTAGATGTTCAAGTATTATATCCGGTATTATAGTTATTAATCATTGTGGGAGAGGATAGGTGTGCCTGTAATATACAATATGACGCATTTAAGCAATTTTGAATACGCCTTATACATCAAATTATCTTGACTGATGATGTCAATTGATGTTGCATATTACGTCTTACGCAACATCTACTGCCTCTCGAGTATGGAATCTGTCTTGGAAAAAATTTAACCGCATTGGACTTTTTCCAGCATCTATAAATGTTGCATTGCAGCCGTTTATTATCTTTGTCTCATTTTTGTCACAAAGCCTTTAAACAAAATATTTCATCTTTCTTATTAATAATCATTTATATTTAAGTGCTGTGGTTTACTAAATTCATTAGGAAACGGAAAAATTATGAAGGAACCAAATACTTTTCAAATTTCGTTTATTGAAATTTCTATATCTGCCCAGTCTTCTGCATACCAATTTGTAACTGATTTGAATCTGATTCTATGGGTTACTTCTTTTGGAAAAAATGAAATAATCATACATGTAAAGCAGATCAAATAAACCAGTGGTCATAAAAGAAGAAGCGATTTCAGATGATTTTGGCGCTGCACCAAGCGCTTTGACAATTTTAAGTTGTACACTGTTTTGAAACCCAAGGTACGTTCTCTAGTGATATGTATTGCATTGGTCATACATTCAAAATATTAAAGTCCTATACAAACGTTAATGAAGAGGTTTCTAAATTGCACTGTACAATATTGTCGTTATTATTGAGTACAATTCTGTTAGAATATTTTTTAATTTGTTATCGTTTTAAGTCAAAGTTATGTTTCAGATATCAAAACGGGGTGTCGGACATGGATTCGCAGGACACGGTATAGCATCACAAAAAGTTCGCATGCAGACTTTCGCATTTTTACAAACTCGCAGATGTTTTGTTTGCATTTTCAAAAAGTTGGCAGTTTTTTTTGTTCACACTTTCAAAAAGTTTGCAGGTTATTTGTTCGCATTTTCAAAAATTTCGCAGGCTTTTTGTTCGCACTTTCAAAAAGTTCGCAGGTGTTTTGTTCGCATTTTCCAAAAGTTCGCTAATTTTTGGTTTCCATTAGGAGAGAGTTTGCAGGTTTTTTTTATTTTTCGCAAATATTGCAGGTTTTCATATAGTAAGACACAGTTACTTCCATCCGTCATTCAATTGAATGCACATTTCGAATTATTCTAAACTTACATCCTGAAATTGTGCATAAGATAGGTAAGATCAAGTGAGTAGCTTCTGTAAGCCCATGCAAATGTAACAAAGGTAAGTAAGAAGTACATGCAAACAATTGCTGTAAATTCGATACTAATTTGGATTCATGGAAATATTGCTGATATAATCAGCAGAGATAGTAACCAAATGTTCTTCAGTAGTAGCAAACGAGAACCAATACCGCCATCTAAAAATAAAATATCTAGATCCTCATGTATTCTAAAATATAGTGATTACAGTGTGTATAAAACCGAACAATGAATACGAATGTTTACTTTAGATAGAGCACTTAACCGACATTTTAAATAAAGCAAAAATTTTTACTGTAACGTTTTCGAAGGTTAAACTCGTTATATGAGTATCTAACAATTTCCATTTCTTGGTTCGTTTTCGTTTCAGTACCACTTCGTCCCGGCATAACGTGGGCATATCCTTCTTCTCACTTTGTCAAGTTACTTACTAATATTTACTTTGCTCTCAGTTCTCAAGTTAAGTTAACCCCTCTATCTATTCAACCATCCAATCAAGTAGAAAAAATCGCACCCATCTAATCTCCATCCACCCATCCGCCAGTTACATGGAGGACACTTAACGCTGGTATACTATATTTTAAAAGAACTTGCATTGTATGACAAATGTATCTTGCTGTTTATTTTGTGAATTATAGACTGATGTTATGACTTTAAAAACAAAAATATATTTGAGGTATTTGAAAAATATTGTAGCCAAACAATTTACGACAAAAACTGTGTACACTTATCTAAAATCCAAACAAAAATTCTGCGACCCTTTAAAATATGCGAACGAAAATTTTGCGAACATTTTAATATGCGAACTATTTCCAAATGCGAAAAATAAATCTGCGAACTTTTTCTAAATGCGAACAAAACACCTGCGAACTTTCACCAAATGCA
This sequence comes from Entomobrya corticalis, assembly GCA_034694325.1. NCBI lineage: Eukaryota > Metazoa > Arthropoda > Collembola > Entomobryomorpha > Entomobryidae > Entomobrya > Entomobrya corticalis. The sequence continues at coordinate 18,931 of JAQFYG010001070.1, forward strand.
AACTAAAAAAATATGCGAAGTTTGACAAAATGCGAAACTCTACATGCGAACTTTTTGTAATGCTACATATACCGTGTCCTGCGAATCCGTGTCCTAGACCCAAAACTATCAAGTGTCAGCATTTTGTGATTTAAGATGCTTGTTTAAAAAACTGTAGCAAACTTTAAAAGATTTGTAAAGGAAACATAACTTTGATTTATACTATTTTAACATGGCAAATCGTAAATGGTTGACGTCAATAACTTTTTATAGCGCTTTTTTTAGGTTAGCTCACATGCTAGATGTTCTTTAAAACAGTAAATTAGAAGTAATAATTTAAAACAATTAAAACAGAACTAGCAATAAAGAATTTAAAAATTTCATTTACTTAGTTTTTCCTCAAGAAAGTGCCCAGATAGAAAAAACAGTAGATATGTAGACATCTATTTTTTCATCGTAGCAGTTATTAATAAAATAATTTAATATTGAATCAATGTACATTCCATTTCTGTTTAATGCGTCGTAATAATTAAAATGAAATCAATTTTCTTTATTTGCATTCAACACAATTAGTTACTATTAACAATAATCACTTGAGTGAGCCAAGTATCACCGTCAAATCGTAGTGAATTCTAAATAATAATTACAGCAATGCAAAAGCTTAAAAATGCAGTGTAAATTAGAGTAAATATTGAGAATGACGAATTGTAAGACAAACCCGCCGGTTGATATAAACTATGTCAAAATACATAACGCACACAAGATTGACAAAATGCCACTTTGAATTGTAGGATAATAGCAGATAATTAAATTAAAGCAGCTCTCACAGGCACGCAAACCTCCCAGCTTTGCTCACGGATAAAAATATATTCTCGACACTCTTCTCAGTACACATCTGAACTGATCTGAACAGACATACTGCAGGCATGCTTGCTAACTATCTAATGTCCCTAACTAACTTTCGACCATTTGCTCCATTTCCAACACCATGTATATATTTTTATATGAATTTAGAATAATATTAAAATGGACGGTAGAAAAACGAAAATAAAAGGGTTAAGGTAAGTAAAGCGATAAAAAATAATTTAATGGTTTTCTGGCTATCATGAACCCATTTAAGTGAAATAGGATCACTACATTGCACTGTAATATATCGGCTAGGATGGCAGTATTTCGTTCTCAAAATTGAGTCGTATCTTGTTCAGGTGTTAACCCTACCAGAATTTATAAAATCACCATTTTTGTTAGTAATCACAAAGAAATTTTTTTATTTTGGTGATGACCAGTGTGGACGTAAAGAGCATCACGAGTCATTGCTTTCCACGTGCCCCGTAAAACAATTTATTTGGATGGATGATAAACAATTATAATATTTCATTGGTTTCTTTCTTAAGCCGATCAAACCTTACTGTTTTACCATTCGAGCATTTTGTAGGCCAAAGATCGGCGATAAGGGTTGATTAGAGTAAACACTATGGAAAATAACAAACTAGACTGAGTTATTGAGCAAGTATTTATAATTGAAAAGTTATTGCAATTATTATCCTAAACCGTAAATAATGTAAAACAATAAAAATAAATATTGACAGCATGATTCAGATTTTAATACTGCAGTACGCCAAACGATTGATATCATTAAACGTTATCTATATTTACCTGCAGCAATTATAAAACTCAGGCATCAACAATAATCACAAAAGGTCATTATCATCCTTAAATTGTCTTAACACCTCAGAAAGCGTCTATAATATGCCATTTTGTAAGTTTCTGAGATATCAGTTATAGCAGAACAAACGGAATTGATGGCTTCCAATGAGGAAAATTTGAAAAGATCAGGATGAGATGTAGTAAAAATAAGCACAGACATTTTCTGTATCAAAAGGAAATTCAACTTTTTATTACAACTTCTCGATTCAATCTTTGTTCATAATTAAGCCATTCATTTTTTGGTAGCATTTTCCGATTAGAAATTCTGGTTTCTACTGCAAATATAAAGACTGGATGATAGATCCAGGGGGTTGTCGCATTTTCTTCCACATTTCCATGCACTGTTTTTACTTTGAAAAGAAAATACACCATGATCAACAGAACGCTTTATCTAAAGGTGTCGGCGGGCCCGTTTTGTATTGATTTAAGATAATTGGCGTCAATGTATTAGAAAACTATCAATGTTTCTACTGTTCTCCATTTTATTTGGATTAAGGATATAGAATTTTAAGACACGAACGCCGGTTGATACAAATTCAGTCAAGAAAGATGTCATTTTACAAACAGATAGTTCGACGGCAGCTCCAGCGGATGATAACAAGTAATGAATAGAAATTACGTCAGGAATTGATCTGATAAATCCATAATCCGTTTCCCTAATTTTGTAACCGAACAATCCAATAAACAATTGCCTCTCACTCTAACGTAACATTAATTCAATTTATGGGATGTGAGCAAAAGAGACGCTTTTTGCCATTAGACCGTTCTTATGATGCAGTGTCGTCAAGAAAATTTGAGTACTGGCACCGTAAAACCGATTTGAGTAACTCCATAGCTTATGTGTAAGGACCAGAACCGAATGTCACAAAATGAAAATCTTTTATGATATTCTTATTCTACGCTAAAAATGAAGTAAAAGATGTGCCATTCATTTTTTC
>JAQFYG010001071.1:0-21552 GCA_034694325.1 Entomobrya corticalis
ATTGGGGAACACACGCAGTCAAATGAGAGTGGGTGGATTACGCCAAAATGTATACTATGCGGCGTAGACAGCCTTAACCTCTTTCTTGTGTTTTCGGCCAGATTATCACTCATACAAGTCAAAGGCTTTAGAGGAAACTTGGAAAAGAAAAGAATATATCCGGACTTCCAGGAAATTAGATGTGCACTTATTAAATGCAGAGTAATAGTAATAATGTAATACAGCACATGCCCACGATTTGTCTTAAAATTGTTTTTGTGGCGTGGTATAATTAAGGTATTTGGTGCTCATCGTTCTTTGCAAGTGCATACTAGATAAGTAAACTAAACTATACTCAATTGAACTCAACTGCTTTCTCCAAACTCTCTTGTCATGCATAGATTGAAACTTGAAGATGTTATTACGTACACTTGCATACAATCACTATTCTACATTTTCTAAATATCAAACAGTAAAATACAAAATAGAAAAAAAACACATCATAGAAGAAAAACTCACCCATAATTGCATAAATTACAAACGGAAATCATTGTTAATTTCTAATGATTTTCTTTAGTGTATTTCATGATTGGCAGTAATGTGAATAGAAGTCCAAATTTTTGTTTAAATAAAATGCATGCATTAAACTCCAATTCTCCGCGGGAGTACGAACCTTCCCAAATATGCATTCTTTCCCTGTTTTTTGTTCTAAATATAGACTGCCACTAGGGACTTGGATAATTTCATGAAAACCCTTTGAGTTCAAGCAGTCCATCTGGTATTCAGTTATACATTAGTATTGCATTGGCTTGCACAAAGCAATATTACATTAGATTGTGATGGTGTCCATTCATCATTTTTTTGTATTTTTGCTCTGGGAATCTGGGAATAATGAGAATATGCAAAGGGCTTGGGGAACTGCTCACTTCATTTATTGTAAGAGATGCTTTGTCATCCAGTGGACATTCGTAACTTGTCATAAATAGTGCGGGATCGTAACCACTACAAAACGCATCATCATTTTTACAATATAAGTAAACAAGTTGCCTACATGAATCATAAGATGATACTTGTGTAAGTTGTAAGGGGTTTGTCTGTCCGTCTCCTTATCACTTGAACTTTTGGGCTTTAATTTAGATTTTGGACATCAATTAATTCAGTGGGTAACTGGGTAATGGCTATTATATAACTACCTGCGTCAGTTTGTAGTGGGATAGTAAAAATAGTGTTTAATTACTGTTTGCGAGCTATATCTATCAGATTCATTTTATTTCTCTTTACCATCCTAGTATCTGGCCTACCAATATGCCATGTCTATAGATTTAAGTGGAAAAACAATTTTACGAACCAGCTCTTTCTTTAGCTACTTCGTTTGTTCACATTAGTTATGGAATTGAAGAAAAACTTCATGACATGGGATCATTAAGGAAAGAAGTTTTTTCACGGAAACTTGTTGTTCTGAGTTATATGTAACCCAAGCTATTGTTGTGGTCAGTCGGTTGATTTGAAACTTGAAACGTGTACGCTTTATTATTGCGGGCTGCAGAGTAGAGAATCTCATCCCTCTTTAAGTCTAAAAATAGATAGTATGTTTAGTATTGAGTTTAACAAAAGAGTACGTAATGTTATAAGATTTTGTGAAAAATGAATGAGAATGAGAAAGGGTTATTTCATCATAGACAATGTACAATATGCAACAATAAATGACATTGTGGTTCTCAATTCATTTCCTTTCTGTGAGAACTTTTGGTGGACATTGCACTCCTTGTGAAGAAGGAGTACTGTTACGGTTACGTTATTTTATGTCATCATGAAAAGTTATTCAATTTTGACAGATGCTGACCTTCTTCAACAAAGAAGTATTACGTTACGCAAAGATGGAAGATTAATTGTTGATTTTCTCACTAGTTTGAAACTTGGATTGAAAGAAGAGATATTGGAATAGATACTTTCGTTTCGAGAAACCTTTTGATATGAAAAAGCATCACCACCAATAATAATACACATAATCATGTCCGCAGAAAAACTACAATTTTGTACTAGTTTACTAGTTGGATAGGTAGGTAAGGTATTTTCTATACAAATAAATCGATAATTTTTCACTTCAGTTCAGAGCTAGTTTTATGCATTTCTACATAGTTATCCACATAATATTTACTAGAAAGATATTTAAATATAGGGTAACTGAAATACTTTGCGACAAATGTAATCCCAATTGCAATGCCAAATCGAATCAATGTAATGTAGAATCCTAGAATAGTAAATATGTAAAAAAAATTATTTATTTTTACGCTATTGAATTTTCATATAAATAAAACTTTCAACTCAACTCAGTAATTTCAACTCAAAATGATATCGTACGCAATAATGTTTTATTATGTACGCATAGCATCTAGAAGGTATATTTTAAAATTCAAATACCTGCATAAGTACAATAGTAGCATTTCATTTTTGCTTCGTAAAAACCCTTTCGGAATTTTATTCGTTATGAGAATTGACAATTTGACATGTCTGGGCTTCTATCTTGATACATATTATAATCTATGCGTAATTTACATTCAACGTTTTATATTATTCGAGTAGCCTGGCCTATTCCATTGTGAATTGGTATAACTATGAACTAAATCGACCCAAAGTATGCAAGACTCATAATTTTCAGTCACATTATTAGGTGTATACCTATCCGCTGCACTACTGGAGGTCCATTGGTCGCTTTTCTTTTTGGATTGTCACACCGCCAGATTAACACAAGCAGGTTGGCGTGACCAAATCTTAGGATGAAATATACTGACCTCCGGCTTTGATAATACATTTGAATGGAAAATATGACATATGGCATTTGTAACTCATATTTTTAATGTTTTTCGTTTTTGCTGTACTGGCAAACAAAATTTATAGGAAATGTACTGCATAATATTATGGGTAAGCGTGGAAGCATAAAGTACTTTGATTTTGTTAGTCTGTATAGGTGTTGTACATTGAATAAAAGAAGGGTTAAATAAAGAAGCTTATACTTCATTACAATATATACCTACAGTTCAATATTATTTCTTTTCTCGTAAAAATCAAAAAACCTTGTCGGAATCCGTCAAGAAACTCTTTTGTATAATATTATATTAGTACAATGTACCTACTTCAAATCTGCAGATAAAATGAAGTCAGTTCAAGGAGCCACACAATTATTCAAAACAAAAGACAATGTGCTTTTGGGGTGCAATATTATATTTTATACATTAGGTAATGATAATTTATACGAGGTCGGCGCTTTAAATATTCCTGATGTTAAAAAACTAATGCTGTTACGGTGCTGGTGCTCATGATCAAAACATCTTTGCATTATTTGCGTAAAAGTGGGTGTTTTCGTTGAAAAGTGTCATATTTAAAAGTGTTTTAAAAAAATTTATGTATCTCAAGCATCTCTTTAATGCTAATCGCTAATTCATGATGAACTGACGTATATAATTTCCGAGACGTGTGATGTAACTATGATCAATTTATACTGTATCGGCAAATGCAAAGCTTTGTCGAATTGCAAAGTGATGGTTCGAGATCGACGGAAGATGATGGAGATTATGAACATGGGACATTCAGGTCATTTGAGTATACTCCCTAGTCCATAATCTTTTCAAAATATTTGCAAACTCTCTCTTCTAGCAAGACAACAGCGTAAATCACAATGGAAGAATTTCAATAAAAAATCAGCCTAGATTAGATTTTTTTAAATTTTATTTTTCCTATTTGTAAATACCTATTTATAACGTGACAAAAAGTAAAACTACAAAAATGTATGCGTAGATAAGAGAGAAACAAATGTGACTTTGGCTTTGCTTCTTCCATTTCGCATTTTAAGTTCGCACTTGCTTTATAACGTGTGCCAAATCGTACTTTCCTCGGATACATTTAAGCTTAACTCCGGGTACATCTTGGAGACGACCGCAACGAACGAGTACTACGTTGTGTTCCTTAAGTAAACAATAAAAAAGCATTATTTTACTTTATACAACTTTGTTTAAAAAAAATTTAACCGTTTAATAAAGAACCACACTTTTAAATGTATCTACATACTTGCAAATTATGACCAATTCCAGGAACGTAAGCAACAGCTTCTTTTCCGTTAGTTAGCCGAACCAATACACATTTCCGATTCGCAGAGTTAGGCTTCTTAGGCTTTTTTATAAGAGTTTTTAAAACGACCCCTTTCATCATCGGTCTTCCATCCAAAGGCTTACGTGGAGGTCGAAACTTTTTATGTGGACCATTCAAATGATCCTGCCATAAAGTACTCCATGAAAAATTTCTTGATGCAACATCTAGATTAATTGCTGTTTGTGGAGAGAATCTATGAAGGGTTTAAAACAGTATTATTAATAACATATCCGTGTTATAGTTCGCGCAGAGTAGATAAAATATTTCATTGTAACTAAATACAACAGAAGCAAGCAAATAGTTACAAATGCAATCAAAACTACAAATATTTATAGTCTACGAAAATTATAGCAAATACATGCGATAACTATTTTTTAAAGCAAAGATTTTAAAGTAATTTCGTCGTCACTAGCGTACTTTTCCAGTGTTGCGAAACCGAAATTTTTCCTGAACAGTTTATTATATACAAAGGCATCACTCTTCCAAATAGACCGGGGCTGTGAAAACTTGGTTGCTGCGTCCGGTGCAATCACAGCCTGTGCTGAGCCCATCAAGCATCCTGTAATTTGACAAAAATGGAAACGGATATTGATATAATATTTTTAATTTATGCATATATTTTTAATCCTCAATTAATGTATTCATTATAACATTTTTTTCAATTTTATGTAGTAAATGTGTCCCTTATGAATGAATATGTTGCACTTAAACATGCGCAAAAAGAAAAGTTACAAAAAAAGCTCCAATTACGTTGGAAAAGACAGCGACCCTAAAAAAGCCGAAGACAATAAGAATAAAATGTTACTACGATTTTATGCATGTCATATTATTTCGAGTGCATGTTAGAGGTTATTTATTATGAATTTTTATTTTGCATATCTTCATTGTAGTTCCTGTTCAAGGTAAAGTAGCAAAGAATACAGTAAACAGCAAAAGCACACGCTGGAAGGCACACACCTTGCTCCGATTTCTTTGATGATGACAAAGATGAGTACCTAAATATCCAGTAACAATAATGCATATTTGTACGTTTGGTAGTACAATCGACTATTGAAGATCAATTTGATAATTGCATATAGATGTAGATCTATGCATGTTATTTTTATGGTTATCAGGAATCAACACACGAACGCAGCCGGCAGCTGGATGGATAGAATTGAACTGAATATGAACAACAATGACCTGCTGTCTGACTGGCAATTGAGCAGTACTACAATAAAAATATGAGTTAAAGTGGATGCTCCAGAATAGAAAAAAACGAGCAGCACGCCAACAAAGATGACGATTAGCCTTTGAGTCTTGAGTAGCAAAAACACGACACAATACAATGGCTTGTTTATGTATCTTTACTATAATAGCAAAGGTAGCAAAGGGGTAAGTGCAAGGTCATAGGCCACGGCACTTTGAGTGGCAGGCAAGGAGGCAAGGTGTGTATGAACTGTGGATCTATCTATCTGCATGCATCTATGTATTAGCAAAAATAATGTTTCTTTTGGTTTACAATTTCCTTTAATGTCATATCATATCGCACAACCTTAGATGAATGTGTCAACCACAAACCATTTCAGCATCTGGTTTTTGAGTTTATTTTTAATTACTTCCTGAATTGAATGAGAGATCTGAAATGTTTGAAATTACCCACAGAGCGAAAATTCCTATACAATTGCACAAAACCAAGTAGTATCGCCCACTCTAGTTGTTAGTTATAAACATAATTTTATTAAAAAATGCTTACTCTGCTGTTTGGTTATCCAGTGATTGCATATTCCATTTAGAAAACCCCTATCCTTGGTCCAGTTTGCCAAACTATTTGTGAATGGAAACGAGGATAAAAGTCCTTTTGTTTTTAGAAAGAATGAAGACATGATGAAAAATCTAAACCTCCTACACACACTCACGCTAACACCACTATAATTTGACTTCAGTCCATTAACATACAAATATTTCAATTAATTAAACAATCCGTAATTCCGTATATTACATTTTTAGTAAGATAAATTTAATTACAAATTAGAAAAAGAAAACTAATTCAGCTGATAACTGCATTTTGCACTGAACTGTTTACAATTTACAATCATGTGCTTTTTTGTTTATTTACTTTTTGGAGTTTTTTAATGTTGACGTTTTCCCGGAATACGAGTATCCCCGTACAAGCATTGAATGCGTACACTTTCTTTTCTCTGCTTCTGCCTGCTAAGCTGTCAAGCAAAACCGGTAAGTTGTTTTCCATTCAACATGTCGGTACATCTGTGGGAGCAACTTTGAACTTCAAGCTATTTTGTATGTCAAAACTAATTCTACTTCATGTTCTTCTATCTCAACAGAGGTGACAGATCCGTAGACTTGAGAGCTTAGAACTCTCGTCTTTGTTCATTCATCAACATCAAATTATCGCCAAATCCTAATATACCTTCATTTCTACTAAAATTTAAATACAATCTGCTATAAACATCTTTATCTTTCTACGACCCAAAACGGTCCTAGGAAAACACGCATACGACCAATTCACATATACCACTACCACTGATTATTCACACACACCTAATTCTCATACTACCATGTTCAGAATTTAATTCGTATAAAAGTTAATATGTATGTATTTATATTAGCGCATTTCATATAATGATCATTTACACATAAATGTTTCTTATCTATCCAGAAATATAAATTGACAAATATAATTTTAAAACTATATGAAGGGAATTTTTTTTTAATTTAAAGTTCTTTTCATAACTCTTGGTATCAACTTTCCTCGGTGGAGGTTTTGGTTCGGAAAAAAATATTTGTACATCTTCAACTCTAGAATGGAGGACTAATCTTCAAATTTAAGCCCAAGGCAAATCGTCGACGTAAATTGGCCACTTTAAATGGGAAATGGTGTTTTTAAAAAGAAACGGGACTCCGTACTTCGTACAGAACATTTGGTGCGTAATTTTAATCTATTGAAAAGTTTTGGGTTTCTCTGTGATGCAGTTTTGATGAATTTTATTTTTAGAATCTCGAAAGTTGGATTGGTTTTCAACCGATTGGGACGAAGAAACCTATATAATACACATCTATTCATAACAAAGGATTACCTCTTTCAGGATGATAACGAAATTTTGGGAGAAAATGACAGTTTACTTTACCTGTTCATTTAACTTTCATTCATTACCATTCTGAAATTTTGGAATATCCAAATGCTTATCGATTGGAAAACGAGGTTGCCATGGAAACTGAGAATGCATTGTCAAGGGATACATGGGATTCTTGCTATAGGACCCGCAAGACACTGATTTTGTGATTAAAGCCAGTGACGGGGTTGAATTTCATGTTCAAAAGCTGATTCTGAAATGTAAGATAATCGAATAAATTTGATTGGTTTCTTGGTGTTATAAATAGTTTAATTTTCGTTTTGCTTTTTTCTTTTCTAGCAAGAGTACCAATGTTTCGAGCAATGTTCGAAACAGATATGGTGGAAAGGTCGACTGGGGAGATGGAAATACCAGTTGTTAACTATCGTTGCAATGTAAATGCTTTTAGATAGTTATTGAGATCACGAGCCTGTCTGCCTGTCTGTAAACACGATAACTCAAAAAATACCGATTGACATCAAAGGAGGTGTTACCATAAGGCCATTTTTTTGGTCAAAAATTTTTTTCGCTAATTTTGTAAAGCTCTTTGAAATATATACCCTGGTGAAAATTTGGGGTCGATTGATGCATCCAATATAGATTTATGACGGTCCAAGGTTGAATATTATAAGGTAAGTGAGAATTAAATATTTAATTATTTTTTATTTCCTGGTGCATAAAGGCGTACCCATCATGTTCAATGTTTTATCTACCTCGATGTTCAATACCCATCATTTAAATGTAAACTAGAAATTGTGAAATAAATATAACCCTTTCATCTAGAACTTGAAAATGTAATATATTTCATCTAGAAATCGTAATATGTTATATATATTATCTAGAAATTGAAGATGTAACGTATTTCATCTAGAACTTGAAGATGTAATATATTTCATCTAGAACTTGAAGATGTAATATATTTCATCTTGAAATTGAAGATGTAGTATGATTCATTCAGAAATTGAAGATGTAATATATTTTATCTAGAAATTCTGCGTCATGTGAATCATGGAATAATGATGTTATGAGAATTAATTTCTGTGAATAAGTTTGAAAGTGAATTGTATTTTCTATGTATATGTTTATTTCTACATATTGTACCATTGTATTATAATCAAAGTAAATAAATAAAACTAAATATCCATTTAATTTTTACCAATTTTCTTGGTATGCGAAAAGGGCAGTATGCGTAGAAAATTATACGTATGAGTATAGTATGTGAATTGGTGTATGCGATATTTCCAAACGCATGCAAACCGACAAAGTAAAAGACAGTAAAGACACTGACGTCAAAGAAGAAGACAATATGAGGATCACGTCTAGAATGTCCAAGATATTCACCTATTTTTATTTTTTAAATGAGACAATTTGATTTGAAATTTTGCAAGCTTTGACAAAGTTATATAATAAAATTAATACCTGACTTAATCAAATATTAACGAGAATCAAATCAATTTAAACTAGATAGCTTTCTGGCTACTGTAAAACATTTCCTTGCTAGTTGATAAAATAAAATATTCGAGCTAACCTATGCATACATACGTACAAACAGATATGGTAATTTTGTCCAAAAAATGTTGTAACTAGATTCTGCTGCATAAAATTGGATGTTTCCAGATGCAAGCGTACATACCTTTCTCCATCACCACTACCAGGAGCAGAACTTAACATGCAAATTTTTTCTCAAGTGACAGACTGTCATCCATAAACTGCGAATGATATACATACCAGTCACCACCACCACCAGTAGTGAAGTGGGAAAGCGTCAGAGTATGACAAACAACCTTGTTCCGTCATTATTTTTCAACTTCTGTCGCCAGCCACTGCTAATGCAACCGTCTTGCCAAAATCACGAGTTAAGTCACAGCAGGGATCAGATCAACAGGTTGCGAGCAACTGTTTCTTTTTCTTTTTAGGAAAGTCAAGAAAACAAAGTTGATGTTAGAATAGTATGCAGTTGGTCGGTTTTTTAAAAATGAAGTTTCATAGAAAAAGAATTAACAACTGCTGCGTATGCATAGCAAAGACTTGCTAAAACTCCTCCCAAATAGTTTTGTAGTCTTCAACAAACACATTCTTTCCAGAAGAATGATGAATCCAGTGTAATGAATACAATTTCAATTCAACTGAAATTTAGCAACATCTTTTTACTTTTTTATTCGCCGGAATAAAATCTTCTAAAAATTCGTTTCTTCAAGTTTATTCAAAACTCTAGAACAATCAGCATCCAAACTAAACATTTTTTATTTGAATTTTACAAAATCATGACGATGATTATGAACTGATGAAACAAGATAGATAAAAAATTGAGCTATTGAGCATTGAAAAGAAAAGCTTTTAATAATATGATGGGTATGCATAGTGCTCTTCTTCTTCTTCTTCACGTTATCCTATGGAATATTAGTGTGAGAACAATATGTCTAGCTAGGATGGTTTACGCCTCATCTCATTAGGCAGTAAAACTCTCAAATCCATGTCAAGTCGGATACCTACGGTTCCATTTCATCCCGCCCATCTATACGCTGATAGCTGCCTTTCGGAAATAAATAATCAGAAAGCGCTCGTCCTTTATTGTACATTGTGTAATATACGATTCTTTATACAATCGTTATATAATTATGTTCGATGAGAAAACTTTCAAAAAATAAAAATAAATATCTCGACAGCACAATAGAAAACAACAACAAAAACGTAACAACGTTTACTCTCTCAACTTACGCCTGTTTTCTTTATTTACAACAAGAGGAGCAACTAATCATAATCATCATGATCATCATCGTGATGCACTTGAATAACGATCTGTGAACAAGGAAGGAAAAGTTGAACTGTTTAGTGCCAAAGAAGAAAGACTGGAGAAAAAAAGTTATATGCACATGCTGTGAGTTGTTAGCATTCCTAGACGGATGTGCATGAATCTGCTTGCGGCGGCTGACCATTTTTTACGTGTTTGTTATATGGGATCTCTTTGAATATTATATGATGTCGAGTGATCGAGATGGACGATGGAATCTACTTTTCAAATGGACAGGCACGAATGCATTTACTGAAGATCAACAAGAACATGCATTCCGTGCTGTCAATTTCATCCACCATACGATTATGAAGAAGAACAACAAAAAATCAACATCCGTCCAATTGTGTATTGTATGAACCTTGTTAAAAGTTAAAAAATCAAAACCCTGTGTGGATTGTTAACTGGGACTGCATTGTGAGCGATTTTGCTTGCACTGCCCTGTTGAGAGTAAAGTTCAAGACGGCAAATACAAAAAATAAATGTACAATGAACTGATTCCAAAAGAATTATCCACTATAAACTACGACTCAGCTACTACCAGCAGTGCACCCGAGCGAGAAAAACAATTTTATGAGAAGTCAATGGAGAATGGAGTACCCGAGTACTTGAATTTTAATACAAATAGCTTTTGTTGATGATAGGATGTTAAAAGAAAAGCTGAAGAGACTGAGACTGGACATGGCGAGGAAACATTACTGTGGAGAGCACGTCATCAAATCAAAAAAGGGAAAGGAACCCTGGACCTATGATTTTCTGCTTGTTTCATAATCATCGATCTGTGTATCATTTCCTTTTTTCTGTTTATGCTGGTTTCATGGTTTCTTATATGAATCTCCAAAACAGTCACAACTCACAAAATTACGGAATACTTTGTTTGTAGATAGATGTCAACTTGGAATTTGGTAAAATCATCTTGAAGTTAATTCAAAATGGAATTAATTGTCGTTGATGAAAGTTTAGAATAAAAGAGGGCATTCAGAGTTTATAAAATTTACATATGGCAGTTAAGATTAGAACCACATCTTATATCGGAGACTCCTTTCAAATTAGTTCCACTTTGTCGAGAATGTTCATACTGATTTGCCAACAAATCTAGTGTAAAAATATTACTTAATTGCGACCATTCACGTCAACGTACTGTAAAAAGGTAAGTAGTCGTGAGAAATAAATATAAACAGCTTTCATATATTATATAGTCTTGCCCTTGAGATATAATTACTGAAGCTGATCTCTCGAATACGATTTCTACTTTTAAGCACATTATGCTACACTTTACTTATGAATAAGTCGAAAATGAGCAACTGATTCTGATCGTTTGATTTTGAAGAGGGAGTGAGCACCGACGAGAACACCATATTAGACAGTTTGCTGACGATTCTAAATTACAGGCCGGGAAGCAGAGCCATCATTAATAAAATTGATTACATTGACAGGTAGACGGATTGATACAAAATATTTGGACTTTTCATTTCCAGTTGGAATATAACTGCCTTGTCTATGAGTTTTATTTGGAACAAAACTCATTCAAAGCTTACCATAATAATTTTGATTTAAAAAATCTGATTGAAACGATATTCTTAACTTTTCTGTAAATACATCCCACATTGGTCCCATCTCATTTACTATAAGCTTACATAAATATGCAAACACTTATAAGTGTACAACAGATATTCCTCATGCCTTGACAATCAAAAAAGTGCATTTGGCATTGGATTGGATTTGCCTTTAACTTTGTAGAGGTTGTTTCAAATGAAGATAACGAAGAATCATTAAACAGTCCACTACACATCCTGCAGAATATATTCAGCAAGTCGTGATTTTGAAAAGCTGAATCCTAGAAACATGTCTTATCCAAACAAACAAAGGTAAATACAAACAATAATCCGCTCTAAATAATAATACATCGATAATATTTAATCAAAAACAAAGCACGCCGCCAGTTTTCCAACTTTCATTGTAAAGTAGGGTAGGAATTGATAATGAACGTGCTTGTGTTGAGTGAAATAATGATGGTCAAAAAGGTTTTATTATGGTCATGTGTTTGGCTAGACATCATAAAATTTACTAAATTTTGATTTGATTGAAGGTTTTTAGACTCGGTTTTTGTTCAGGAAAGTATCATGAATTCCAGCCAAATTGATTACGTGAGTAATACCTATGCTTGTTGTTTAATGGGGTTTCTCTGTAAATCTGTCACTGAAGGAAATAAAGCAGTAGTCAGAAGGCTCTTCATCTTCTCTTAAAACTTTCTTTATGTTCTAGTTAAAAATCGTTTTCTGTACTAGTCATCAAATCTGTAATAATGCTGTAATGACACTTTTATGCAAAATTCAAGACAATTATCAAATTACGCAATGTACTTAATTATTGGATTTTCGTATATAAATTGAAATATTTAAAAAAAATTTAATCTGCTTTTCAGATAAGTTTAGCAAATGCTGTAGACTCATGACTCATCCACTAATATATTAAATCTTGTGTGTTTTGTATAGCACAAATACAATATTATATTTAATCTAATCCGTATTCTGCAGGTATGCTCTCAAATGTTGAAGAAACAACTGAAGCGAGGGATGTTTTCGCTTTATCAGAGGGTGAAAATGAATAGGAAATAGCATGCATGCATTGTCTTTGTCTCTGAACGTTTGAAAATTTCTGATCGCGTTCCTGATATTTAAGCTATTGAAAGGAATGAAAATAAAATGTCCAGACCTGTTATACGTAAAAGTGGCAATTAAACGTTCGATAATTATTTGCTTGTTTTGGAAGTGCACATCCTAATTATATTTAATTGTAACCTTCAAAATACGAACATTGAGATATAATCTCCGGGGATAATCTACTCCATTGCTCTAATTTTACAGATATCAGTCTTTCGAGTAAAAAATCTATATTTTCATAGAAAATATAAATAATGAGCTTTGGCTTTTTGCAAATTTGTTTTCAGAAACAGAAAATTTGATAAATTATAATATAGACAAACTTTAAATCGATTTTCATAAATAATGCAATGCTGCTGTTCATTTCATTTTATAGCATATTAATTTTTAAATTCACATTTTAGGTATTGCAAAATATAAAATCATTTAAAAAACGACAAAAATCCTTGAAATTAAATTATCTAATTTGAATTCATAATGACAGTTGAGATGAACTTATTCAAAACTAAATGGGTTGATAATAGATCGACAGGGAAGATGGCATAAAGTTTCAAATGCATTTCATCCGTTTTATGATTACTTATAATATATTCAACATACATAACAAGTAAAAAATAAATGCAATTTTTTCCTCGAATTTAAATGAGAAACGAGCGTGTATGTTTTTTGTTGCATTAATCCTCTGCGGTAAAAATGACCCTAAGCAATCTTTGTAGATCCTGTCAATGCATTAGCCTTGACTTGAGATGCGATTCAAGATTTCACATGCATCTGATCGAGCACGTTGCTAGATCCGTAACCAAAAACCGTGTTGTATAATGCAACTTGCATTGCGTGTGCTCATCACAAACATAAGAATTTTCCAGGTCCTCTTTCTTGTTTCTCTAAAGAAAAAACCTGCATGTGTGTTTTGCTGTACAAAAAGGAAGTTATAAGGAGGGATTCTACTATTGTAAATATGAAGAATAATTGTGGATCATCACTATACCACAACCACACTACGGCAAATGTCATATTTTATGTGATGCTTGCTACGTAACAGTCGAAGATGCATTCTTGCTTTGCTGAGGTTTCATTTTCATCCCTTCATCTTCATCCTCCCATACACACGCTTTTCAAATCCAAACATGCTTGAACGCACACATTTCTTTGCCATTATAATCAGTAGACAACTTTTCCTTAGAAGAAGCTACTAGACACAGCAAGATAGACCTACACAATCCTTAGAGACCACATTCCTCCAGCATAAATGTACCCACCTTAAATATATACCGATTACTATAATCTTTATCCTGTACGCATTAGGGCTACCTCTTCACTCTTGGCTCTTGGTCATTGTCCAAGAACCGAAAAAGTTGATCTGTTGTGTAATGTACTCTGTGCGTCTACCACATTAAGGTAACCCATATGGCCACATGTTTAATGTTTCATCTTTAATGGTATAGGTATGTACATACATTTGATATCTCTAAAAGAAGATGTATTCTTATGCTGGAACTGAATGTGGATTATTATTCCGAGTTCAAGTCTGTGTTGTATCATAAAAAGCAACAGATCAACCAAACGACAGAGTAGCAGATGCACATTGATGGCAAGAAAGCATCTCTCTAGTTGAGTAAGCGAAGGGCAACAAAAAATGCACACATATTTTGTATTTACTTTATTTTTAAAACGAGGAACCCCCACACACACACACGAATTTATGTAATGTATATACATTGTTGTAATGGTTATAGTTATGTAGTTTCTTAACTTACATAACATAACACATGCATGCATACCCGTAGTAATTGTGCAAACACACATATCAAACCATCCATCTTCACTGTTGAATGTTGTTATTGTTGTTGTTGGAATAGTAGGGGAAAGAAAAACGACTGTCTAACTTGGTGATCTTTGTGTGCGAGCTCTCTAGCTTGTTAATATTGCTTATATAATATTTATATTTCTCTCTTCATGCATGTGTAAAAGTTTCTAAAGAGAAACAAGTGCTCTATGTAATAAGAATGTGTGTGATCCTTATCATGATTCTCTTCTTGTAAGAGACTTTTTATAAAAAACTGACATTACTTTAGTACTGTGGGATGTAAGGCCCATTTTGACAGAAATATGCATATTTTCAGAGCACTTCGTCATCCCTTGATGGTGGGGTGGGAATATACCTACCTCCTAGTATTTTGAACACATTGTCAGAGATTCTTGACACAAGTATTAGTTATCTGTGGAATATGGAAAGTAGTTTTATTTTGTTCATCGAGTGATATTAAACTATTCCTGGATTATTTTAGATCATTTGGATATTTATAAGTTTAGATGACAGAATTTCATTGCAGGCAATAAATATACACGTTCATTTCTGGTTGATTTAAAGTTTCAATATCAAAATATATTTACACCATGAAAATATTATCATATCTGATATGGCCTGACGCTTTTGCTTCTCAGTGTTAATTTGTATCGATATTCTGAATCTACATTTCGGATCGGACAAAAATTCGCCATATTCCTCGACACACTATTATACAATGCAAATTGTGAGATTAGACATGTTTTACTGTCTACTGAATGGCTGGTCGTAAACGGAGGGTAAACCGCATTACTACTACTACGTGTTGCAAACTAAATCTAGAAATAGTTTGATAGCAAAAACCGGATCTATTTTTTTGTGGCTGACAACTAGAGGGGAACCATGCAAAGATGCAAACTTTGTTTCACAGCAGCAGAGGGGGAGAGAACGGAATCGGTTACTTCTTGTGGAGTGTAACTCATAAAATCATAGTCATAACTAATATCTGCACCGCATTATTTTTTAGTACTGGTAGAAATTGTTAAAGGATTTATGTGACGCGAATGTCAGCGAGATATCAATGTGCAAAATCCGAATAAGGGATTGTTTATCCAGTAGTGGTTGTAGAACAACAACAAGATGATGTGATATTCTTGAGTCTCTTGCTGAGAGGCGGTGTAGATTGACGTTTGTGAACTTGGTAAGATGATGGAATCAAGTTTAATAAGGGATTGCCACAAAATACCAAAATGATAAAGAATGTCATTTAATCTGCATAACATAATATGCATTGTACTTTGTACAGTGACTAGTGAGTGTCTGTTCTGTTGCTGAAAAGAGTGTTGTGTCAGTGTCATGTGGCATTCGGTAACATTTTTATGTTGCCGCTCCTGCCACCGTTTATATAACCACTTCAAAGTAATAAGCTCAAGTTCACTTGCAAAGCTTGGAACGAATATAATACGTACCGTTTTGCGATTGCGTGACATTCCATCCACACACATGGACATTGTATCTGTGCTTTCAGTTTATGTTTCATGTTTTCGTGGCTTTTTTGGTGTTTCTTAGCTGGAGCTAAAATTTATTTGAAACGAATGGAATGTTATGTTACAAATGTTATTACGTGAGTTCGTATTATTGAAGAATGCGAATTTAAATCTAAGGTAAAAATAATAAATATACATATCATTGACCGCTTGGCGCTTGTCCTTCTTATAGTGAAATATTTTTCTAATTGAAATAATATGCTGTATTTTAGGATTTTTTCTGGGTGAATAAGTACTTCATACTTAATTTTTGCTTAAGAGTTTGATAAGTATCAGATTATTACGTGTTTTAATGAGTTTTTACTACGAATTAAAGTATAATTAGAACCAACGAGTAAAAACGAGCAAAATTAGTATTCGATTAAGTCAAGTAATGACTTCAAGCTTTAATGTCTTTAATTCTTATTGCCTCTTGTTGTTTAAATTATTTTACAAATTTAAAAATATGATTAGCAAAATCCATCATAATAATCATGCAAAATGATTGATTTCCATTTTAAATGTATTGGATATATACATCAAAAAATAATACCAATTGGTTTCAAGTTCTCAACATGTGCTCGAAAATAAAAGGTGTAGAAAGAAACAATGTTTTCATCTTATAGCTAAACAAACCGAAATTTGAAGCTCGAAAACTCATTTGTGCAGTGATAATATTAAAGTTACGCTTTGATAATTTCTTTTTCAAATTTTGTTTTTACTTTTTCAGATTATTTTATAGTCGATAAACTATAAATTTCTCCTTATTTTCTGAAAATATTCACAATCAGCAAAAAAATTCCAATAGATGTATAAATTATGGGCTTTCTTGTCTTATAAACCGCTCAGTGCTTCCATATCAGGTAAAATGCCTGTGGGCCATAAAAATCAAAGTAAATTACATTTCTCCTCTTGTCCATATCGATCGTAACCTCCAGCTACAAAGATTCATTAGTTTATGAGTTTGCAGAAATCGTGCCGGCTAGGCAATCAATGCCATTTTTGGTAGCTGTGAAAAGTCTTGATTTCCCATCATTATCTTTTAGGCTCAGGTTTTTAAAAACAATATTTTTGGAATCTTTTATTATTACATTTATCCAAATTTGGATATTTTTGTATAAGATATACAAAAAATGAGGGGATTGTTTTCGTTTTAAATTTTGGAAATGTTTCCTTCCGCAGCAAAGCGGAAAAAGTTAAAATGCTGGGGATTCGATTATTTTAATTCTTCGTTAGAAATACCTATTTTGTCGAATATAAAGCAGAACTATCGAGTACTCATTCAATATACTTACTTATAAATTAATATGCATGATTGACCGCTTACCTTACAATAGACACACAGTATAAAAGCTTTCGGGTATTCGGGTCCAATTTTCAGTAAATAGTCAATTTTTCACATTACATAGTTTAGTGATGAAAGCATATAAAATAAATAATAAAACAATAATGAATAGGAAGGACTTCATTATTTTCAAGCTAAGTTTAAAGAACTACATTCTATTTTACTAATGGAGGACCTAGACTAAAACACCTAAAAGCTAAAAAAACACTTGTCTTGTGTGAAAAAACATACACAAAATCGATTTGGTCTGGGTGTATGACCTGAGATTCAGTAAAATGTGCTGAATGGTGTGATATATCTCGACCTTAACAACTTCCAAAAACGTATCTTTGCATGTTTTGTTAGCTATTTTATTTGTTTGACATAATATTCCAAAATTTGTTGTGTTAAAATTTTTAAACGCTCGAAAGATTTGTCACTTTTACTTGTTAGTCAATTATTTATTTTCTGAATGTTTGTCTTGAAGTTTAAAATGAATATATTTAATCTTGTTCCTGTACATACTTCTGTGTATCACCAAAGAGTGACCACTCTCACATAACATTGCACGGAACAAAATATTGTATATTTATTTTGTTATTTGTGGGTTGAGGGAATATAAATAAAAAATTGTCTTTCCAGAGTGTGTAGTTGTACTCCCAAATGTGGCTGCGGGATGAAGCGTTATTTGTTATCAATGCTTATGAGAATTAATGAGGTTTTACTCTTGAGGAAGAAATGCAAGGATTACCTAGGATGTGGGTGGGATACCCAGCTAGCCAACAAGTTTTATTTTCAATAGAATATGATTGATAAAATACTTACGCTGCAGATTTTGCCGTGAAAAGTTTTACGATTTAAAACAAAGTTGAATTATTCATTTATTTGCATATATACGTTCTTTTCTATGAGTTTTACTTTTACTTTTTTCTCTTGTCCTGTGAGAATGTAGTATTGCCAGTGGAGGCTGGCCGGAAAATACATATTCAATATTATTGTTTTAAATACTCATAATATATATTTATTTACTCAACTCAATTTCACATTTCCCATGGGGGTTTCATGGTTTTAAAATGTCTTCACGTAACAAATGTACGCAAACCACAGTAATTTCCGAAAACTACTTTGAATTTTCTTATTATTATGGGGGTGTATTATATTTGAGAAAAGGTTGATAGAAAGCTTCGAAGCTTTGCATTCATTGAGTCGTTTAAGC
Organism: Entomobrya corticalis; assembly: GCA_034694325.1. Lineage (NCBI taxonomy): Eukaryota > Metazoa > Arthropoda > Collembola > Entomobryomorpha > Entomobryidae > Entomobrya > Entomobrya corticalis. The sequence continues at coordinate 18,545 of JAQFYG010001071.1, forward strand.
TAAGTAATCATCATTCAAGTGTGGGCAATGAAAAGGATGTGGTAGCATTTTATAGAAGCCGACAATTTATTGAGGAGAGACAAGTATAATGGGACGCAAACTTGAATACAAAAGAATGTAATTTCATTATTATAATGATAATGATTACATTCTACCTACCTACGTTTGCCTACCAATTGACAATAGTGGCTGTCCAGTTGTGAAGAGTACTTCCGAAAATGTCTTAAATTGATATTCCTTTTTGTCTTTTAAAAGGAAGTAAACCGAGCAGGGATTTCTATGTAATTTTAGCTCAAATAATACATACATATATATGAATATCGAACTCTTCAATGTGTCTACTCAGCAGCGTCCTCGCAATAATGGCGGACTATAATAAAAAGAACTCTTATAAATCCCTTTACTACATCTTCAAAGTTCTTTAAGCATAATCACAAAGTAATAATCATCATCAGATTATAGACATTTTCAAACAATATGGCATCAAAGACAGATTGTACTTTATTACGAAAGGAGAGAAAACTTATAAGGCAAGGCAACTTATGCAATAGCATATATTTTAAACATCTTGTACTTTCATCTTTTTCATTAAATGTGCATTTTACCTTCTCATTCATATACCGTGTTCGGCATCGCATTGTCAGCACAGCACACTTACATTTTTTGAAACTGTTAACATTGAAGAGGCCACACAGTTGCATTCAACTCCCAGCAACTATAAATGGACATTTGAAACAACTCTTCCCTGCCACCAGCAGCACGTTTTCGAGCCTACTTATTAGAGACCTCAGGGAGAGAGACTGGGCCACCCGAGTGATTCTCGGTTGCTTCATAAAAGTAAATTTGTATTTAAATTTTCCCTACACATCACCCAGTCCATTATTCCCATGTAATGGCCGCGTTTAATAGAACCACATCCTACAATTACAATCCAAGGGGTTCTTTCTCATCATTGCATTATTATAGAACAGACAGGAACACAAAATGCACTTGAGCGTTCAACAGGGTGCAAATACGCTTACCATAAATATTACCTTAAAATGCATTTTATAGTGCGCTCAACTCAATATTAAAAATGAAATGCGTGTACGTCATCTCATAACAAACGATGATACACGAATTTTAATGGAAATAAGCTATTGTTCGTTTTCTAAAAAAGCTACCTTGTCTAGAGGGTTATTATGGTCTCAAGTATTAAATCTGGTAATAAAGCAGATATTTTTTGGTGTTATTTGATCCACCTAGATCAAACCCATGTTTGTAATGTGATACACATAAGGCTTTGCTTTTAATATAAAGGAAAGGCTTCCCAATTTTAAAATGTTTTTTTCATTCAGCTTCAAGCTGCAGAGCTTTTCCATATATCGACATCAATTTTATAGATGAAAAACCTCATAATATGCATTATGCACGTTTCCTCTGCAGTAGGAGTGCACGGTTTTAGTAACGTGATAAATAATATTTTTACGTGATCATTTTCTTCCTGGATAAGTCTTTTTTATTTGAAAACTCTACTCCTCCTCCTCCTACACATAATGCGCGTAAAATACGCACAGCGAGCACAAATTCTTATATTCATCGAGATATATGTTCATGTAGAGCTTATGTATATGGACACACACACTTAATCGACAAGATCACCAAAGAAGAAAGTGCATTACACGTATCATGAACCATACTACAATCGAGTTTTATCATTATTAAGCTTTCATGAGTGTATAATAAAGCTTCTCGCTCTCTCTATGTCGCACCATCCGGCACTCGAAAAAGAGCTGGGAGAACAGAGGTGGTCCTCATATCGTAAACTTGGAGTAATAAGTAAGTAGTAGTAATGACGTTGTTAATAGCATCGTAATTTTCTGTCTTGAGAGCGTTCTCCTATATTCATTCGATCCTTTATTGCCTGTTGCATAAGTAGACTTTGAAAGAAAGCCAGAAATGCATCTTTATTACTAGGCAGCATTCTGCATACCTTCTTTTCATCTATGAAACATTAGAACATTAGAAGTATAAGCAGTAGGTATGCTTCCAGATAGTCGTTTCAGTGTTTGAATGTATAAAATAGTTATGAGAGAAAAGATGTTTATATACTCCCTTCATACATTTCATTTTATCTAGAGAAAATTCTTGTTGTTCTGTTTATCATTCATTTTTAGCATCTTCTTCTCTTTGGCATTATTATGCATAAGTGATAGATGGAAAAGCTGAGATGGCAGGCGCGTACCACTATCTTCGACGAATACGATACTCATCCAAGCTATTAAATCAAGCTGGATATTATTATAAGAACACGCTATCTTTTAAATCTCTTCCTCATTTATAAAGTCTCTTTCATACTCTGTCCATATTTAAATATACTTTACTTACAAATAACAAAGGATTTAAACCATTCGCTCGTCATATTATCTTTATTATGACTTACTGATTGTTCTTCTAGTGTACTTTCGTAAAATTTAGTTTGGTTTGCGTAGAATGATATACGCCTTGCTATATCCAAAGCTTGGAGGAACTAGTACCATATAATTTAAATTTTTTAAACTGTGCTATTATTGTTTTTTACCGCTTGGTTTTCTTTACTAGGAATTTGTGCATTCTCTGTTTACTTTTATATGCCTATAACTTACTTAATACATATAACAAAGTGCTGTAAAACAGTGGATGATGTTTTTCGTGAATTGAAACTTGCAATAGTCTACCCAATATGTTATCAGTAAGACTGGCTGATTGTTGTAAGTGGATACATGTGCATATATTAATAACATGATCTTCAAAGAAAAGGAGATGAAGAAAATTACTGGAGTTTTTATGATCAGTAGAAATGGAAAGAAAGGACCTCCCATGATTCGACGCAATTTTTATGTGCCAAAGACAAGAAACTATAAGCAAAATGCTATTATCGCTTCCGTATATTTTGCAGCAACAAACCAAAAAAAAAATAAATCGGGTAATACCGATGGAGATAAGTGACAGGATATAATGTGATAACCCGGCTTCGCCGGGCTTGCTTC
>JAQFYG010001072.1:0-21547 GCA_034694325.1 Entomobrya corticalis
AAAATGAAAGGAACAGCAACACACGACACTAGTTATGTCCCGTCGCTACATATTTACCCACATAAACTAGCACCATTTTCTTCTGGACAGGACCTCTTGTTTAACAAGTTGTAGTAGGAAAAGGACATGGATAGACATACACGAAGTAAAAGTGGTCCATTTTCTCCGGTACTTTCCCTATGTGTGTGTACAGTACACACAACTACGAGACAAAAGCCGGGAGCATCGTAAGATTCAGCAGTAACTATAGAAGCAACGACCAAAGATAGTAGAAAGAGCATCATCATCATAATATATTGGAGGAGTACCGGAATATGGTCTCATGGTCTCCTCTTTTTTTAGAGCATGATCATCCTGATTGCTGTGAACATGCAAAGATTGTATGCTATTTTGTATGAAAAACAGAATCAAGAAGTAGTCCAGGGTCCAGGAACTCCAGACACCCTTTTGTACTCCAGAAAACACATTTTCTTTTTGTCTTTTACATTTTTATGCAAGGTTTTTTGTTTTTTCTCTACGAGAAGATCTTTCCATTTGGCTATTATTATGGGAAAAGCGTCCTACCTATTTTTATACCATTATGATATATATTTATTTTAAGGAGAAAAAAAACGCAACATTTGCCACCACCACCGCCTCCACCACTACCGACATAATCAAGATATGAGTGCACAAGGGAAAAAATAAAATGACGTAATGTTCATCCAACGAAATTGTTATGAAGGAGCCAAATATATATGTAGGTACTTATATGGCATTATTTTTTTCCTCCAGATCCATTCCTCCAAGCCCTCCATCCATACAACTCTGAACACGTTTTCATGGCATTACAAGTATTATCTTTTTTAGCTTGTGTGTGCCTGTGTGTCTTCCATTTTTTTCTCCCTATTTATACTTTTTTATGCCATTTACAATTTCTGTTTTTATCCCAAGTCCCACCACCTCTCACGTTTGTATCTTGTTTTTGGTGGATGGCATCAGTAGTTGTAACTGTAACGGTGGTGGTGGCGGTGGAAGAAAATAAAATTTATGGTCGGGTCGTTACATAGATCCTATCAGCTTAAGGTTGCTGACTGAGCGTATATTTAGAATGTGCTAGCGTATCAAGGACCGTGTAGAGATAACCATCTCTTATGAGATCACTTTTATATTTTTTTCTTCTTCGTCTTCTCCTCATCTTCATCTTCGTGTAGTCCTCTTCCGCACAAAAAGAGAAGGAAATGGGAATCAGTAAAAACCTGATCGTATGAACACAAGAAAAAAGACAAAAAAACATAACGTCGTTGAACCTTTAGATGAACATCCATATATTTTACTAGAGAAGTTTATGACACATGAGTACAAGGTAAGAGGAAATTATTGTTGTAAAAAATATAATGTATATATATTTTTTTCTGGATAACTTTCCTTAAAAACTTGGTTAGTCCAAAGGAGACATCACACGTTTATGGGATCCTTTGCATTTCTGTGGAAGCATTTTTTTGTGCAAAGAAAAACAAAAGAAAATAAATAAAGTTGTATTTTGTGAACCTCAACAAGATTATAGTAATAATCTTTGTCTATTTGAATTGATACAATAGGGAATACTTTTAAACTACCAATCAATTCTTTTGTGCTAATCCGAGAAACAAAAATATATAGAAATTCTATATCTTTGTGGAAAATTGTACGATCTTCAGAAGTAGAAAATATCAATCTCCCAAAATGTCGAATGTAATAAATAATAAACGTAGTAAAAGCTCTTTGGAAACAATATCTTATTTCCGAATTCCAAATAAAGCTATATTGAACGTATATCTCTTTGTTACTATTTATTTCTAGGAATATTGTATTTCCACGCTTTATTAGAAACATTTTTATCCTGTTTTTTATGCTATTTAATCCTGTCACAGCAAAAATTTCATACAAAAGCTCAAATTTTCTCCTTAAATACTTCCCTCTTGTGTGCTCTGGCTCTGTGATGACGATACTAAAAAAGGGTTACTATTTCCAAAATTCTTTCAAAGAGAGAAATAGAGAGCTTTTAGGGGTTAAAAACCGTCAACGTTGACATGTGCCTTTGCATTCGGTGTTTACATGTTTTTGACAAGGTCTCGCCTTCTAAATCTAAAATATATTTTCACCCTTTTTTGGTCGCAACTTGCAACTTTGTTAGTAGATTAGAATTGAAAAACGAAATTGTATCCTTTAAAAAAATAAATAGTACACAGCTTCATTCGTCATGACTCAGCAGAAAAGTAATTTTATATGGACACACACGCCTTATTTTATATCATAACAGATTAAAACACATTCTAAAAAATAAGCGTTAAAAAGTTCCATTTCATTCCAACAGCCTGTAGTATACTTCTCCAGCTTTAAAATATAAAGTCGTGTAACAGGTCGCGTGTCCCTCCAAAAAATTGAAGACCTTCAGCCTTCAACGGAAGCAGAGACACATCGGCACGCTCCTCCCGATGAACACGGCGAATATAAATGAAAGATATAATCAAGATGATGATCAACACATCATTTCCCATATTTTCTTTTCATGACTCAACCAAGCAAGCCAACTAGTCAATGAATATAAAAATGAAATATAAAATAAATGCATATTTTATTCACTTTCATCTTTGCAATGTCACCGGTCATGGTCAAGTACAAGAAAAAATTTCTTCCCATCATTCACTCAACGCTCTACACTCTACACTTACAATCTATCTATAAACTGCAGTGCAAAAATGCATTAAATCTTTGCTTCCAAAAAATATCATGAAATTTTTAGTTGGTTTTTCCTTTCCTCTTATTTTCCTCCTCCTTCTCCTATGATTATTATCATCACTCCCGATTTCTGCTTCAGTTACAAAACGTAATCTGATGTAAACTGACACGTCGATTGCCCTAACTTATCTATGTCAAACTTGACTAATAACTTGCACCCACCCTAAATCTACACCAAAAAAAGTTTCTATTCCTTTTTTCTTCTTCTTCCGCACCGCACGTACCTCACTCACAGTCAGTTCAGTACCTATACCAAAAAACCTACAGATAGATACAAGATAATAATAGTAATAGTTGTATTTACTTAAAAGGTAGGCAAAACAACTATATATATCTATGCTTTTCCCCAAAAAAATGTATATATGTCTACTTCACTTTTATCATCAAACATCCCACCAACTGTGCGTCATCCTCATTTACACATGTGGAAAAAGTTGTTTCTTCTCCTTCTTCTCCTTACACCTTACTTCCTCCTTCCTCCGTTTACACTTTACTTACATAACTTACTTAAACAAATGGAGAAAACCCCATGGAAAATAAAATTCCGAACATTATCTTTCCGCACAGAAAGAGTCAGACTTGTGGAGAGAGATATAGACTCTCTGAATGAGTGAGTGCCCATACCATATCATTATCTTTTTTAGTTAATAATGTCGAGCTACTTTATATACGAATTCTGTTTATTAGTATGGAAAAGGAAAGCTTAAAAGAACTAAATAATGTGAGAAGAGTATATATCTATAGTATAGATATATAGCATAATATAAGGGAAGATATATACTTATATATTTTTTGGTAAAGTACATATTACATAAAATTGAGAAGAAAGAAGTCCACTCATGCATGTAAACATTTTGCTGCCATTAGGCAATAATGAGAAGGACTTAGTTACAATTCATTCCAGAGATAAAATGAATAGTTTATGGAAGAAGAAGAGCAGGAGTCGCATCTCTTCTCCTCTCCCTCCACTACTCTCCTCTAATTTGTAAGCCCAATTGAACGCTTATTTCCTCAGGAAAATATATAGCATGAAAACGGTTAACAGTAAATAGGTGCTATCAGCAATATCGTGGAGGAAACAACATGGAAAATCATTCACATTTTCTCTTTTTTCATCTTGGAAACAAAAATATATATAATAATAAACGAAGCTGTTGCTTTACTAAATGTTCCATATTGTTTCCCAAACTTATCTCTCCAATTTACCAATACATGCGTCACTTAACTCATACCATAATAGGTATTAATACATTTTCAGAGACACGCTATAAATATCCAAGATATTAATTTAACTTTTTTGTATTTATTTTGGTGACGAATGAATATAATATTGGGGCAAATTGCGAGTCGCAACTCATAAGTGAGAAAAATTATTTACAGCATATTTGAGAGAGATGAGATGCATGATCAAACATTTTAAGCTGTTGCTGGCCCATTTCCTTTATAATTCTTGCATGCACGCACGGGCACACGGCACACGGGCATCACACCAGACACCATCATATATACTCCCTCTTTTATAATTAGCCAAATAATTACAGCAGGCATCAAACCCCAACAGAAAGAAACATAAGCATAAAGACTCATGTATACCATTTGCATTTGAACATTTCATCATGATAATAATATGATGAAGATCACATGCATACAACGCCTGATTATGCACTATACTAAAATACAGAAAATAAATAGGGAGAAAAAGGGAAACAAAATCCTGAATCTGAAGTTCTAAAACAAAATGAAAGAGAAGATGACTGAGATGAAATCCTTGGAAAACGTGAATCTTCTGTATAGATCGACCGACCGTCAACCGACAACCGACCCCTCGAGCTGATTTCTCCTCTCCATTACACTTCTTCATCTCTCTCTCTTTCTTCTTGTGTGATATCAATTCACCGTGAAGATGACGATCATGTTTTTTTGTCTTGTTTTCAGCTATAAAGTTATCTTGTGTGCATATGTATTTTATCAAATAAGTGATCAGGTTGATTTTAGACTTTGTCGTCATTTAATTTTTTTCTGTGGATCTCTATAAAATGCATGGTTGGTTGGTGTTTTTCCTGGATTTGGTTTGGTAATAAAACCACGATATTGTGTGGATGGTATGTATGCACCTTTTTGGTTGAATTATTTTCCGAGAAGCTGATAAAATGTTTTTGTGTAAATATATAGTTGGCTGGGAAATATTATATTGGTTAAAATGTTTCATCATGTGTCATGGGTGGATGGAGAAGAGAGTAAATTAGTTGTACGTTTTATTAAAAAGTTTTTTTGGGTGACAAAAGACAGTCAGATGAGGATATATACAATATTGACATAATATGTAGTTCTTGGTAATGTTAAATGCATATTCTGGGAAAGATCCTTACATAAAATTTGTTGAGTCTTGTTAGTATTTTGTAAAAGGAGAATTAAAAGTACGTCGTAGAACATAAAGGAGAAAAACAAGTTAATTTTCTTTTGACAAAACATATATTGATAGCTTTTAATTAAAATGTTTACGAGTTGTTTGAAAAATGTCATTAGATTCTAAATTTGCACTTACGAAAATAATTTGAGAAAAGGCCTGGAGAATAATTAAAACTCATAATAAATAAAGTGTTTTAATTTTCATTGTGTCTTCCTTTTACTTGTTATGTAAATTGATATCGAATACAGGCGGATTCAAAAAAAGAAGTTAGCTTAGCAAAAAATCTCATTCAAATATTGCAAATATTACTCTAAATGGTGCAATTAAATCTAATATTACGACATTTTTTCATCAAAATTACCTATTTAAATTGCCGTTTACCTGCAATACCTATAATAAATGTTTTAAAATTATGCCCCGAACAGACGGACTGATAGACAAAAAGCAAATGTAATCTCATAAAGTAGTTAACGCCATTCAATAAATAATCCAAGTTACAAAACAAAATACTTTAATTAGTATTCGTTAATGCGTAACTCACATAATTATATGTGGGTAGTACACCGTTTAAGTAGCTACTTTACAATTTCAGGAACAAAAAAAGGTGAGACTTTATACATTATAGAGTAATTAAATCCATCGACTTCTTGATTTAATGACTGTGTAAAGCTTATACATAAACCCTTTAAAATTTATATGCTTCTTCTTCAAGATCGACTTATTTTCCAAAAGTCCTCTGACACCTAAAACCCTCGTCTTCTCTTCAATCTTTCCTACTAAAGCAAGTTCAAAGAAAGATATTATACACCGCGCCACGTGAGAGTTTAATCTTCCAAGAAAATGAAAGTAAAGTGGTTAAAAGCTCAGATGATGATGATGATAATGATAAAGTTTTCAGAATAAAAAGCATAATATCTCTTCTTACACCATCATCATCATCGATCCTTTTTCTTCCCGATATCAAAAAATTTACTGGTTCTGTGTCGACTTTGGTGGTTTTGTTGGTTTGGTTTGGTTAAGACGTTTTGAGAGTGAGCAAAGAAATATTTTTTTTTGAAAGAATTCGTCAATCATTCTTTCGCTCGTTACTTGCAATCATTTTACTTCTTCTCTTTCCATTTTAGCTTTGGGTGCGATTAAACCAGGTAGATTGACGGGAAAACTTGCATTAAGTTTTAAAGGTATGCCCATTTCACTGCAAAAAATATACTCTAGGGAAAGTCACATCATCATCATAATATCATATAACCCTATGTACTACCATAGTCCTTCCTGTTTTTTCTCTACCAGATAATGCGTGTAGTTTACAACTTTATATTTAACTTTTATCTTGTTTGAAGGCAGCACCAGCAAAAAATTGCAATCTAAGAGGGAGAAAATGAGTGGCAATTAGTAGAATAAGAAGAAGGAGAAAAAAGATGATGGGCACAAAAAATAGAAAGTAATATAAAGAAAGTTGGACTCTTGAGAGATCAAGATATGCGCTAGAGACTCTTGTTCAAAAGTAATAAAGCGGATGATTGAGCCTACTTTTTCAAGATGTGCAAGACGAGAAGAAGACGAAGAAGGACATCATAAAATGATCGTCTTTATTTTCTGACTTGTGTATAGACACACATACATAAATATTATATATATACATCTATAACTATATATTAGAAAGCGTATAGAAGATGAGAAAAAAATAGGAAGAATAGGATGGCAATGAAACAGGAAAATGGGATACGATTCAAAAGAAAAAAGTGAGGAATTCAAAAGTTTTTTTCTGACTTCTTTTCTTTTCTAAATATGCTCATTATACGTCCAGTTAAAAAAATTCCATGTGGAATGCTCTTTTATCTTTGGTGCTATACTTTTTTCATGTGTAATAATAGGGAATTGTAAGTTGTGTTGCTCCAAACACTCGTTTAGTTTACTCTTTCTAACATGATATGGTAGAGAGAAAATGATCTTGATGATGATCATCATTGTTTGGTTGTTGATGAAGAAGAAGAAGAAAAAAAGCTGTTCAGTTGCTCAGTTTCTCACTTTTAAAAAACATATCAAAAGGAAGAAAAAAAAAGATAACTGGAGCTGAAATGGTGTGAAAGAATCCATTGGTTTTCTGAATCATATAGAAATGCTCAAGCAGAAAGAAAGACATCTTCTTTTACTTTTTTTGGTGGTATGTATTTTCAATGATCACCTTGACGAGTTCTTTTTTTTCTTTTGTTATTACGCACGTCGCACGTATCACCAAATAACATTCTTAAATAACAATAAAATGTACACTTGAACAATGCTCTTTATCTTCTCCTTCTTTTCAAGGACAGTTGACGATAATCGCGCAGTAGAAGTGAGAATGATGATGATGATAATAATAATAGTAAAGAACTGCAATATATGTTTTATGCTCTTTCATAAAAGAAGTCTTTAAAGTTTAAGCAGAAATATGTTCAAAGAGACTGAGAGAGGCTTGCCATCTATATATAGCAATGACAATAATCCAGAAATATTAAAAATCAAAAATTTGTTGAAGTTGAAGGTCAAAAGATCATCGGTTTCATACTCCGTTTTTACAAAAGAGAAACTATTTTTGATGTAAAAATTAATGATTTAAATGTCAAGTTTAAAAATACACAAGTAGAAGGTAATGTCTTTAAAACTGATTTGTTTTAATAGGATTAAAATAAGTTCATTTAAAACTCTTTCTACTTTATTGTGTAAATCATGTATAGGCATTAGGCATAGTTATTTTGTACAGATGTCTTCTATATCGGATCATTTTAATACCATTGTCTTTTCACTAGGTACTTAGGTACATTTCTGATCTCCATTGTCAGCATCATCATCCTTCTGGCAATCAAAAGATGGCAAACGTAAAAAATTTACTGAAAGGCTAGTATCATAAAGTAACCATTTCTACATGTGTGTGTAGGAGGCACATATAGGCACCTTACCATAACAAGCTTTCATCTTTATATTGCTGATGCTGCTCTCTTGTCCTCTATTTTTCGTCTTCTGGTTTTTCACGAAAGCGAAAAAAGGGAACAGGTCCCACTTTAATTATATCGCAAAGAATAGAAAGAAAGCAAAAAATAGAAGCAACTGAGGAAAGTGAGGAGAGTGCATGTGACCTCTGAAAAAAATATCCACTTGGGCATAAAAGTGAGCAGTGAACATCTAACGTCCATATAATATACACTTATAAATGTTTCCTTTATATATATTTTTTTTTCAAGGAAAGTGTTAAATACAAGAAAAGAAAGTCGGAGAAAGTAGGTTTTATTTTCTCCTAAAAGACATTTTCCTCTGATTTTTTAGGGTAGGATAACATGAGAAATAAGAAGAAACACACACCGTTTCTCTTGGAGGTGCTGGTCCTCTTTCTTTTTTAAGTCTCTAAGGCTACTTATGAAACAGACAATCGTATTTTCTGGGTTAACCCTTTCTTCTTCTCCTCCTTTTTATTTTCTTCTCTCTGAGGTGGTCTGGCATTCTGGACTTTCGGAGAGAGAAAGGTACCAGTGGTCCTATGGTCTCCTGCTTCTTCTGGTTTTACAGGCAATCTTAACAAGTTCTTTTGAAAAGCACTACCCTTTTTACTCTAGTCCCACCAGCACTCCTACTACCACTACTACTACTTATATTACTGTTACTTTGCTGTTTTTTGTTAAAAAATATATAAGAAGAGTGGTGGCAATGGCAATAGAGGTCTTGAAAGTGGTATATGGTCCTTTAGAAGTAGTACTTACATAGTAGTTTGTTGTAAATGTTCACATCTTTTTAGCGGCGTCAGAGTGAAAGTCTTCTTCTTCACACACAAAAAGTATCTATTGTTGGAAAGGGCTCTTTTCTATTTTTTTTTCGATAGGTTTTTTACCCTGCTCGACAAGGAGAGACGACGACGACGAAAAAAAGAACAACAAGGGACAAAAAGTGGAGAATATAGACGAAAAATATAGATGAAGACGAAGAAGTGGAACAAAAACTATTGAATAGAAGTGGATTGTATGTAGAGGTATTTATATTTGTTTGGTTTTTATATAGCGACAATCCATAGAAATAACAAAAATATATGTACATTATCACAATTGAAGAAAATAGTTGGACGTTTTCAAGTGTCTAAGTGCATTGGTGCTAAAAAATATATAAGTATATATCTATCCTTATTTTTTATTTTCGAAGGATATCGTCTCCGGAGAGGCTTGGCGGCATCATCTGCAGTCTTCTGATGAGAAAATCATAGTAAGCCATAGGCCATGCACGTGAGTTGAAATTTTGATTTTTTCCTCTCTTCTCTACAAAAGCTTAGAACACTCTTGTAAAAGATATACATACTATTTTTTAGAGGGAAAGGTCTTGAAATAGAGATGATTTTATAAGAAAAGGTATTTTTGTCAATGTGTGTGTGTCAAGTAGAATATGTACAAAGGAGATCTGTAGGAGCAAACACACAGAAGCTCTTCTCACGGAGGATGATGATCGTCCTCATCATGATCATCATGATGACATATAAAATATGAACATACAAAGCTATTTTTTGTATACAAAAAAAACAATAGTAACTTGATATGCATATGCATACTATATGTAGAGAGAGCAGGGTATATTTATGTATATATATTTTATATGTATTTATTATTATTGTATAGGAATGTTGTTCCAAGAAAAAGGAAAAAAGGCATGGGGACCAGGAGACAATTTTTTTACTTGGGTAGCTTGTGTGTGCGGTCTTTGACTCTTCTGATTTTACTGCCACTTTTTTTCCCAGCGATCTGTTGTATGGACTATGGACAATCGAAAAATATATGTACAAGTGGAAATGGTGATTCCCATCATGATCGTCGTCGAAAAAAATATATATCCAAAGTCGTCGTCATCGCAGCTCAAACTGTCTTGAATTCAACTCGTTGTCGTTAAAATGAGAACACTGGGAATAGGGGAATACTACAACAGATAGATGTACAGTTATACAATGGAATATTATAGAAGATAATGCACGTATCTGTAACAACAAAAAAGTCATCCTTTGCTTTTTTGCAAAAAAAAACAAGTCAGTTTTCACTCAGCAATAATGGGAATGGCGACCAAAAGAAAAAAGGAACAAAAGGAAATTTTGTGAAGAAGGAGCAATAACACCGATACAGGTTCTCTTTTTCCATTCGAATCTCTTCTATTGTGATCTGATCTTGATCATCATGATTTTTCTATACCAAGCACTGCTGCTACTTGCATGATAGTTGATTGCCTTGGGTCATGACATGCCGTTGTTCCAGTTCCCTTTTCTAGATATTTTTTTGATGAAAATTCAGCTACTCTCCAAGTCTCGATACTTTGATTATGGTAAAAAAGGCACATAAAATTGATATGTATATAATAACAAGAGGGACGAATCTGTGTAACAAGCACAATGATAAGAAAAGAAACATGGAGAATATTCTGATGGGAAAATTTTTCAAATATATTGACTGGATTGTTGTACATACGTGGATTTTGTTTTTTAAGATGAGAGGAAAGAAACGTTAAGGGGTACTCAATTCTGACAAAAGGCACGTCCTTTGAAGAAAAATAAGCTCATAATGTTTTTGCACATGGTACTTTGGAGTTTGGTTGAAATGTGCCTATTTTTTGGACAAAGGGACAGGTGCATTGGTTACGCATGTGATCATCTGCTGATTCCATATAGTTTCTGGTTGTTAAGACTATAATCTGTAAAAAATACGGCTCAGGAATCGTGATATTTTTAGTCAAGGCAATTTTGTTTCTGTAGGGAAGGAAGACGATTTTTGAATGGAATATTTTTAGATGAAACGTGTTGTTATGATGGTATGGTCATTGTCATTGTCGTCTGACCTGAAATATAAAAAAAGTAGACGAGGAAGAGATTAAAGAAACATAAATTATATTCTTAACGGTAGCATATAAACCAGATTTGTTTGAAACTAAAAGCCATTCAGATTTTGCTGGGGATACTTACGAGTAAACTAAGGATTAAAGCCCACGAAGGCGGGATGGTATGAAATTTGGATATAATTATACGTTAATATTTAAACAAAAATACTCATTATTTCACAATTTGAAGTTTTGACATACATATCGGTGCAACTATTAGGACAACTTGCTACTTAATGACTTATATTAGAATTTCATCTTTTATTTCTGCTTACCATTAGTTCTTGTCTCCTTGTAAGTACTATTGACGTCCAATAAAAACTTTTTTACTTTCCGTATAATTCACATTGTTATAAAGGATGTTATACAAGAAAATAATTTAATTAAACACAGCTTCTACAAAACTGGACACGGTATTTGGTCATTGGATAAAAAGGGAAATGAAAACTTTTCATTTTATATGGATACCATTTCCTGAAACCATATCCATATAATAATAATAATAATAATCGTAGCAATAGCAATAAAAAATCTCTGAACCATTAAAGTGTTAATGGCAATTGATCCCATTTATAGTCATATCATATCCATATAGCCATTCTGACTCAGGTAAAAAAACAATCCAAAAAACGAAAGTACAATAAAATGATCTATGATCTATGCATGCATACTCTACACGATACTTAAGTAAAAATGAAAAGAGCCCCATTAAAATATACATTTTTTCCATATATATTTCCCCTCTCGTCCACTTTGAAACATTGAATGACTTTCTCCTTTGACTTCTCTCATTTTTGTCATATTATTGTTTCCGCCCTTCCATAAAAGTCAATCTTTTTTTGTGGTGGATGATGCAAAGTATAGCGGCCAGTTGTAATTTATAATGCGTAGTATATGTCCAGATGTAAAAAATCAACCCTTGTCATTGCACTCAATTTTACCATCTTTCCTCATAAGGTCATACATGAATCGAAACATGTAATAATATATAAAATATCCAGCATTTGTGGACAATATAACATGAAATATGTTATATGCCTGTGGAAAAAGTTTTTTTGATGATGATTCTTCTTTCCTCCATATTCAGCATTTGGAAAATTAGTCCAGTTTACTTTCTGTCCACTACTCTGATGATAAAAAATTTATTCAATCTGGTCGACCAAAAACTCTCAAACTGCCACATGCAAGTTTATTGTTCGTTGTCAAGAAATAAAAAAGGAAAGTTAAAGTTTGACGGCGTTATTTACTACACACGTTCCTCCAAAAAAGCCACTTTACTTATTGCCGCCATCACGGCCGTTAATGATGATCGTCAACCCCCGTCGTTTTTGTTGCAGTCATCATTGTTCTCCTCTACTTAGTACACGTACAAGCTATTGTTAAAATCCTTGTCTTCGTCTACTTTACAGGAACAAGTACACACAAAGATGGAACTATAATAACTAGAAAATAAAAAAAAAATCAATCATTTGCTTTTCGGTTTCCCTCATTCATTTTCAAGCGGTTTGGACACGGTCAATGTGTCACATGAAAAAAAACATTGCAGCTTTTTTCCCTAACAGCAAACCTATTTGGATACCATTAAAAAGATTTGCTATGGATTTTCTCTTTTTTTATAAATATTTTTCGTATGTTATGTTGTAGGTGCAGAGTCAGCAGCCCGTGACCAATTTTTTATATGGTTTGCCCTCTCCCTTTTTCTTATGCTCTCATTTTCTCTTATTTTTGCCTGTTTTCCTCATAAAAGTTAAAGTTAACATTATAACATAAGAAGAATATTCTATGTAATAAAAATATTGAGAAAAAAATTTTCTGCTTTTATTCTCTCGTTGACTCATGCTCTCATCAATGGCCTCCAACTATAATGGCTCTAGAATCTATTAGCATTGAACATAAATTTTCTGTAATAAAATATCGTTCTGCTTAATGCAATGATAATGATGATGATAATGATACCGTACGGATTTTTTTATATATGAACGAATATAAAGAAGCTTGTTGCATTTCCTATAAAAAACTTTCAAAATAATATGCGTTTAATTTATAGAAAGAAAGGTAGATGCGTTTCGAGATATATATTTTGTTAGGTAACGTCTGCTTTTGACCCATTTATTACTCTTTTGCTTCCTTTTAACTCCGTTTGACAGAAGAAAAAAGTAATTTTTCTAAGCAATATATATAGTGAGTACCTGCAAAACAGGAAGTCGATATTATCATGGTCTCCAGTCTCCACGTGAAAATTTAATATAAAACGCAAGTAATTTTTTTGAGAATGTAACAGCAACTTTCAACTTGAACTATGAAATATATTTATTACACACTTGTAAAATCATGTTCTGGTAATATACATTACATTTCACGGAGATGTGTAGTTGGAAAACATTCATATAATCTAAAGAAAAAGTATATACCACCAAGTATTATATTAACATTTGTTTTTCTTGAGCCTTTTTTGTATTTCAAATGAAAAGACAGAAAAACATATGCTTATTTAATACTTGACTTTTAACATTAGCAGATATACATTTTGCTAAATAATTTTCTTCCTTTCACCTTAAAAATATAAAATTGGTTAAAGTTACAAACAAGATTTCAGAAACGCGTGATAAACTTAAAAAGTGGTGTATATAAGTATATACCATGTGTACTTTCTCTTTAGAAAATTTTGAGTTCTCCCATTTTCCATCTAAATTTATTTTGCATCCATGTCGTTATTTGTTAACATACTGGATAGAAGACAGTAAAGTTTGCGATGAAGAAGAACAAGATGATGATGATAATGATGATAAGAAGAAAATAGGAACAAATGTTACCTCTTTTCTCCTAGTAATATCCTGTGTATTCACCTATCTACGAGTCTCGCTTTCTCTTTTACATTCCCTTTCGAGCAAATGCGCTAATCATGCTTTCCAAAGTACTTCTGGTGCTCGACGTTGTACCTACCTACTTCCACCCACTTACATACATAATTATTATTAGCTGTATACACACACGCTTATTTTGCTAAACGCTCCGTCTCGTTGCTTATTAGAAAATGTTTTCTCTACTTAAATACTCACTCGTCCGTACTAAATACTTTCCACCAAAAACTCTTACAATCATGCATATATTTACTGGAGGAGAGCAATGATCAAAATGCACCCTCCAGTTTCCTGGTCTCTGCATATTTGAACCAAGTGTGTGTGTGCAAAATTTATGCTTGTAAAAGTGAAATGAATGGAGTAAAAAGGAAAATGTGTGGAAATGGAAAAGAGAGAAAATTTGTAGGAGAATCCTCGTCCATAAAAAATGTGTAAATTAGCCTGTGTACTTGTGTAATGCATGTTAGTAAACTTGTTTCCAAGTGAAAATTGTAAGTCTTTGTAAATCTTGTCGTATTACAAGCTCATCACATATAAAAGCCATAGTTTTACATCAGTTTTAAATCTAACTTTTGGAGAAGCAGAGCACACCAGTACCATTTTCACTTTTCACAGATATTTTCAGAGTTGAAGAGAGAGGGAAAAACAAGATAATGAGCTCACATTTCCTTGCATTTGTTGGAGGAGCACACCAGCCGCTCTTTTATTCTTATTCTCTTTAAAAACACTAATCTTGCTCTAGTTATCCTTCTAGTTTCTAAAAATTTCGTTTACAAGTGTTTTCAGTCTAGTGCCAAAAGTTTAAAAAAATGCGAGCTGTTAAAAAAATTTGAACGGAATTTATAACATTTTGTTTATACTTTAAATATATCAAAATATCGAAATATGTTAATAACGGTAAATTTTACAGATAAAAAATCATTATAGTTGATGGTGATATGGGTTCATTTATAGGTCCAAATTTTGAACTGATACTGAACTGATATTTGAATTTGCGTAGAATGTGTTAATACTGTTAATGAGTTCAAATATATATTTATAAAATACGTGCATGCATATAATGCACGCTTAGGTATGTGTATGTGTAAATAATACTTTACTGTTGCTTAACTGAAACGCTAAAAGGCATCTCTCTCCCTAGTTCTTAATGTTTTTTCTCATTGTCGTCAAAATGGAACGAGATGAACTTTAGTTGGTCGGCAGTTGACAGTCGGTACAAAAGTAACAATTATGTACGTACGTTAAATCAAATTTTTTTTCTAATTTTATTTGCCATTGTATACTTCACAATGCATGTAGCATCCTTTTCATGTTATCATTTCTAATATCTCCTGTCTTTTTATCTATAAACTAAATTTAATGGATTAAAGAATGCGCGAGGGCTAAGGATGCTTATTATTATTTAAAGAATCATTAGCAGCCAAGTCAACTGAAAAAACGAATTTTAGCTCATTAAATAAACTAAATAATACGTACATATTTATTCCGTTTATTTTTACCCAAAATATGTACAATTTCTAATAACTTTAATATACATACATATCCTGATAAATTGCAGTACCTAATTATAGATTTAGTATTATTCTCCATATTATTTGCAGTAACTGAAGTAGTATCTGTATCTCACTTAAAGTTCACATTATCAACAGCAGCGGGAAAATTTAATATTTATGTTGCAAAACTGTACGTTTTGCAAAAATAACTCATTCTTGCAGAAAATGCTATATATACCTACCTTAAGTACCTATGCACATGCACACACTTAAACTATACACTACAAATTATCGGATGCCAGGGGCTTTCCTGAAAATTGGAGCAAAGTGGAACCATGTGTGTATACGTGTTTATATATGTTTGTCAAGAATATAGTCATATAAGTAGTTACGTAAACGGCAAAACAAAGGACAAGAGTATTTTCCCCGGTATTTCACACATCCTTGTCGTCTCATAGTTTCATATTTATTTTTATATTCTTCATCTTGTTATGTTTTTACTTATAAGCTCTTTTGTTATTTCTTCTACTGCTCCTGTTTTTTTATATTTAGTCAGCGACGCGTGCCTAATACGATAATATCATCATCTTCATCAGCATAAATGAAGGAAGGAGAAGAGATGTAGTGGAAAGAAAAAAGGGTAGAAAATGATAATACGCCGTAGGTGGCAATCCCACATCCTTTCCTCTTTCTTTCTCTTCTTCAACAGGATGATAGGGAGAATGAGAGAAAAGAGTACCTATAGACTCAAGTATTTTCCCTTCTTTTGTTTTCTAAGAAGCTATTAAATTGTGTTGAAAGAAGAGGATGAATGATATTAAGTAAGTTCTATATATACTTTATAGAAATGTTGTATGATTAAGGGTTGATGATGTAAGTATTTTAAAAGGGAACTCAGGTACTTTTAACCTTGTTTCCAGGTTTAGTCGCGAAGCTTTATGATAGATTATTAGCATCTGCGTGAATTCTCAGAGTATCATCATTGCTTTAACGTCTATTGTAAATACGTAATAATAAAAAAGAAACTCAAATAGGTAGTTAAGAAATGTGAAATGGTTAAAATTTTATTGGGAATTTGATAACATTTAAACTATTTTTAAACCAAATACTTAAAGATCTGCTTTTTCACAAATCTGAAATCTCCTCAGAGTCATTTTAAGTTGTTTTTCAAGTAACTTTTTTTTCCTAAACGAATTAATGTTCTTCTGTTCCACTGTTCCATTTTAATCCCTTTTGTGACATTAACTCAATAATTAATGTACACAAAACCTTCACCTTCTTATTTTTATCTAATCTCCATTTTACTTTTGCATGACCATTTCACTAGTCGGTTACACAATTAATGTGCCACCAAAGACGGTTTCTTCTTCAATCTTTAACACATGTACGAACAGTTCCATTTCTCTGGTGAAGTATAAATATAAATCCTTTCTATCTTCTAGGCTCTAAGTAAGTTCCAAGATTTTTTTCTATTTTTCACCGGAACATCTCTCTTCAATCTGGAAGCTTACTTCTGGTAAGTCTACTTGTTTAAGAGAAAATCAAGATGAAAATTACCACTTCCACACAGCCAGAAAACGAGTGGAAAAGGGAATCAAATGAAAATTACATAAGTCGAGTCAGTCTTTCAAGTCTCCATGCGGCAGTGATCATGATTTTCAACCAGTACTTTAATTTCGGATCAATGAATAAGTTTAACTGGTGGCTATATGCTTTTCACTTTATTACCTTGTGTGTGCATTTGCACGCATGTTTGTCTCTATTTCAAGGTATATTACAACAAAATATAAAAATGCTGAATCACTGTGACGTAATATAAACGATTGATATATTATATACATATCTAAAACATTTGTGTGCCAAGATGAAAACTTTGTGTGATGTAATAGTAATACTTATAATATGCGGCTCTTCATATCTGTTATGTTCACAGAGTAATATTTCCACATGAACTAGTTGAACAATCGGGAAACCCCCCAAAATAAAGAGGAAAAGAGCTCTCTTTTTTCCCAATCTTTTCGTCAAATTTGTCTGAGCGACTCCATTTATTATGCCCTCTGGACGACAATATATTCCACCCTTGTGTGTACATAACAATAGGATAACATCTCCTCTGTGCCAATTTATTGAGCAACTTATCTCTTTCCTATAAATTCTTTTGATTTTGTACACAATTCAAGGAGAAATAAAGCAGTGCACACTCAAGTGAACCCTATTCCTCTCCACTCTTCTCCTCTAGTTTATTGGTCTTTTACAAGTTCTTATCATATCATGATATCACCACACAGTAGCCTTGAAAATATAAAGTGGAACGTGGCAAAAAGAAACTAGAGAATAAGGCAGATGTACAGTATGGAAATATCAGCAACTTACAACAAAATGCATTTATACTTCGTATTTATTATGCAGAGTCAGAATACAAACACATATATGTTTCTTACAAGCAGAAAAACAAAATCATTCTCAGCATTGTTCACTGTTTACCATGTCTGTGAATAAAACAATATCTTGTTGGATGGAATATGCTTAAGGCATGATAATAATGTTCAAGTTTATTTGGTTGCACTTCCTGCGTGAAAGTTGAGAGCGTTCTTTCTCCAAAAGTAAATTTATTGCATTTATACCAACTATTTTAGTAGACTAAGATGTATAAAGATATTCACACAATATTGAAACATGATTTTGCAAATAACATTTTGGATTTATAAGATTTTTTAAACTCTTGGATTATGAGCTCTAAACTGAAATATCAAAACATATACCAGGTTTCACACATTTGTACCAGTGACCATGTTTTATAAATCATGATGTCCAATTTTTTTCGAGGTTAACTGTGTAGTTTCAATATGCTATCATTTCTCCATGAAGGTCATATAATAAAAGCAAACTGACAAGATAAGATATAATGATTATGATGATGAGAATGTCTATGCTCATGTTGAAGATATATTTTTTCCTTGGAACAGCATCTTAATGAATGAAACAGGTTTCTTGAAATGATATACTTTTTGTTTTTATCCTCAGAAAAAACACAAATGTGGATGATGATCTAACCATATCCAAGTAAAACACTCATTTACTAGGCACAAGTGGAATATAACTTGATACTAAATTGAAGTACATGTACACGACTTGTCAGAAGAGAACTGATAAAATTACAACTATTACAACTCCCCTTTTTATTTCTTTTTTTCGCCTTCCATATCCTCCTCCTCTTTATTTTTCCCTCAATTCTCACCGGACCTTCTTCTATTCTCTCAACTATACTCTCTTTCTCTCTAACAAACAAATGTACAGGTTAAAGTTAACTCAAGAAAAAATGTATATAAAAAAGAAAGAAAAGCAACTTGATTTTTGCTTAAAATATAAGACTGGAAATGTATGTTGAAGCATATCCTTCCACTTTAGGTTTTATTCCTCCTTTTCCCCCTTTTTTTCCTTGACGTAACTTGATCTTCAAGAGAGACGATCAAGCTGACCAGACTTGGTTGGTAGTTGGTACTATGGTGCTGGTGGTCTTTACATTCTTACAAGCCATGATTCCATCCCTCCCGTTTTTATTCTCAAGAAAACATCTACAAAAAAATTCCCTTTTCTCCATTTCCTTCCACCAAAATCCACCGCCACCACCTCTCAATTTAGCGGAATTGCCTTGTCTGGTTTAATTTCTACAGGTAATGGTATTTCCCTGGATTGCACCTGAGACTCATAACTCAAGCTTTATTCCTCATTCGCCCCATTACCAATGAAAGAGGAAACAGCAGTGTTCGATTATCCAACTTAAGATTCCCTAGATTACCCTTACTTCTTAGATCACTTTCTCTTTTCTTTCTTTTCTCTTGCTTTCTTTCATCCTATGTTTTCGTATATATAACATGCTAGTTGCTTTAGTTCTTTGCCATTTGAGGTAAAGAATCACTTCTTTCCTTTGAGTTTTTTTTTCTTCTTCTGAAAATCTTTATAATGCGTTTCTTCAATGAGTTTCCCGTCACTTTCGAGAGAAAAAAATACATGACTTAATTCAGAGGAGCAGAGGGGAAATCACTGCTGAAACTGAATCGACCATTGAGCTTTTGGGATATATAGATCTGCTTTTCGTGTGTATAAAAATGTTCCTGGTTTTCTAACATTCCTGAGTATATAGCAAGTTAACTAGGAGAAGTGATAAAGTAGAAGAAGGTTAAGAAGTGTGAACTAGTCGAATCTATCGAGAGAAAAAACAGCATAATAAAATATTTTTTTGTGTTTCTTTCCACCATTTTCTTGTATAAAAATAGCTTCGTTTTTTTGCTTTTTTTGGTTCATTATTGAACTCTGAAAAGAGAGATAATTTAGTCTTCAAACTGCATCCTATGGTGTTGTAAAAAAACGGAAAGATTTTATTTTGATGGTAAAGTTATTCTCAATGGTGATCATCTGTCCTTTATTTTGACCCTTGAAATCACTAAAAAGGGGTTTTCATTTATTTATTTTATTTGGCTTGCTTGGTGGCGGCTTCTTCTCTGCGTGTTACATGTCAAGTCATGAAACTACATAAATTTAGCTTGAACGGTTATTGTTGTATTCCTTGCTTTTTAAAAATAAATCAGTCAAATCCAAAGACAATAAAAGCCAGCAGAAGCTTAAATAAATTGTTTTAGAGCTTTGTTCTTAAGATATAAGATTTGGAGCTTGAAACTCTCATGAATACTCTTTGTTAATGTTGTCTTCTTTTGTTTTTTAAACTTTGGAAATGCATTGGCAAATTGGAGAAGAAAACATAAAACGATTTTAAAAGTTTAGATGTTTGCAAACTCGTAAATTGTGCAGAAGCTATTCGAGCTTTAAACTAAAACGAATAGTTAAAGTTATCATGAAGACTAGTTAAATATGACAGATTAGATTAGGGGGTAATGTGAGATGATAACTTAAAGATATTAAAATACCTGATATCCAGATCCACCCACATCAAAACTTTGGCTCCTTTTAAATTTAAATTTTCTGTTCATGTTTCTTTTCAAAAATAGCAACAAAACTTTGAACAATTCGTGGTGGTGGTGATGAAGTGACTTGACTACTTTACTTTTTCGCAATGTTCTAATCGAGTCATGTGATTCGTTTAATTAATGTAAATAACAAGGCTGCCAGTTATATTCTATAAAAGCCTTGTAGTTTATTAAAGCAGGAAGACACAAATTCAAACAGGCTTTTCACACTTTTCATCATTCAAACTCTGAAATAATTGTTCTCTCTCTCTCTGTTTCCCCAACAACATGTCCTCATATTTCCTT
Source organism: Entomobrya corticalis (assembly GCA_034694325.1). Classification (NCBI taxonomy): domain Eukaryota; kingdom Metazoa; phylum Arthropoda; class Collembola; order Entomobryomorpha; family Entomobryidae; genus Entomobrya; species Entomobrya corticalis. The sequence goes on from JAQFYG010001072.1 coordinate 20,669, forward strand.
TTTATTCTGCTCATCCTCAAGCCTCGGGGCAAAACTAAACACGACTATAAAAAATATATCCTACAACAATCTGTTATTATCTTCATCTCGTTTTTCGCGAGAATTTTCCCCCTTTCCTTTTACAATTTGCGTCCTCAATCATTCAATCATTTTCACCAAGTCGAGGATAACCGTTGTATAAACAGGCAATAGATGAAAGCGTTAGAACCCAGCGTAACATCATAGTATTCAAACTTCATGATGATGAGCTATTTTTCCTTGATTCATCTTTGTTTTCCTCCTAGAGAGAGAAAACTCATAACTCGCAGATGTTAATTAAACCAAACTTTAGGAATCCTAGAGGTTTTTCCTCGGAGTAGAAGTATATAACAATGCATTATATAATGAACAAGAAAATATGGCAATGAACTAACCAACGGCAACTGAACCAAGCTGGAAAACATTTACATCAAAACGATCACACTAAGAAGCTAAATATAAATTTTCTCTGTGAAAATAAAGACAGACAGACAAATAGGAAAGCTAACAGGGTGCCTAATAAGTTGCACATCTATAATATTACTGTGAATCGTATACTTATAGATATGCTTTCCCGTTCACACTCATCTCGGTAGAGACAATACTTGAAATGAATTGAAAACATTTTGAGAAAATTTTGAAGTATAGAAAATTCCTTCTCGCGTCCTCTCCAACAAACAAAGCGGATATATCGTATATTTACATGTTTTGGTCTTTCACGACTGATTATTGTGAGAAGTTTATGTGGAGGAAAAACGAGGAACCGCCATCATCACGACCGCTGCCTCCAACCACAAAAGGCAAAACTTGTACTCATTTAGGAGGAGAAAATGAGGACTAGATACGTATATATTTTTGAAG
>JAQFYG010001073.1:0-21540 GCA_034694325.1 Entomobrya corticalis
TGATAAAAAGTTTAAAAGTCATCATCAAGTCATCTTGTTCAAGTCTTGTTGTAGTAATCGTCAAACATTATGCAATATGTAATACAAGTACATATATATGCAAATGTATATAATGGACAGAAAATATGCATATTAGTTCAATTAGATAACAACTCGTACCATGCAAATTTATTAGGTATTTAACTACCCTCCAACTCATATTGCTTCAAGTTGTAATTATGAGAAAAGTCATGGTATAAAATTTTCTTTATTTCCTGTTGGAAAAAGTCATTTGTGATTTTGAAGAAGAGCAAGTTGTTTGACAGGAAATATATATCATTCGTGGGGGTTGACACAAATGATAGGAGAGACTGACGAGAAGAAAGTATTCCTTTGGAAAAACACATCCCAAAGTATAAATTCCGCCGATACAATTTAACAAATGAATCTAAGAATAATCAAATGATTTAGCTAATGTTCGTGATATTCGACATTTTATGAAACTTTATTAACAATGAGTTATGTGTTTATTTTAATTCATAGGCAGAAATAAAATTAAGCAACATTATGAGCACATCTGGTCATAAAATAGTCCTTATTATTCCTTTTTGAAGTTGACTAGTCGATAGCATTTTATTTCACCACTCAAAAATATTTATGCATATTCTAATATGCATACAAAGATAAATGTTAAACGTGTGTTATCTTATGTTAAATGCTATGTATCTGCAACCCCCCATTCAAATCAACTTCTTACTCATTCAATTTCATCAGCCATCTTAAATAATAGAAAAATTAAGAGAGACAAAAAGTGGGGAAAACAGGTTCTTGGTGTGGTGGTAGTAGGATAATTTTTACCTACCAGCTAAAGCTACAAATTACACAAATGCCTAGGCATAAAGAACCACTTTTTTACTTCTCTTTACATTTTAACGTACGCACTTACGGCGGACAATGTAGTGTTGATGATGACGATGACGGCGAAAAAGAGAAAAAAGTAATATACAGTATTTTATTTTATGCAGTGCACAAGCCAAAGTTATACCCGATTTGTACATTTTAATTTGCCAATGTCAAATGGGAAATTATTATGAGTTGTTGAGTCGTCTTGTTGAGATTTTTACTTACTCTCTTCTGTCTCTCTGGTCTAATGCTAATATACTACTTCCCAAATTCATAAAAACAGCTTTAAGGCCTTTTTGGTGATATAACTTTACAAAGTATCATTCCGAGTTGGCCTGCTTGTAATGTAACTTAAGACTTGCACATAAATATCAACAATTTTGATGATGATTTCATGCTTACAAATCTTCTATAACATCTAAAATGTGTAGTAGGTTGTTGGATACGTTTTTCCCTTCTATACATTGCTTATATTTACTAGATATTCGTCAAAGATAGGAAGGAATGTTTCGGGATCATTTTTACCTCCTGAAGTCAACAGTCAGCCAAAAAACTGCCCACTAAACAGCGTTAATAAATTACATCAAAATTTTACTGTCTCATCAACATGCATCATCTCACTTCAACAGTTCAACATCTACACTCAAAACAACAAGAAAATTAAGAGCTGTACTGTGTGTGTGCGCACTCACATTCCTACAATTTTCTACAAAGTAATTGTATGCATAAAACACCTAAATAACCAACCTGCTTGTGTACCAACTCCACCAAAAGTCAAATGAGCAAATCATGTTGATGTAAAATATAAAATAAATCTCTTGACTTATTGATGAGCTTTCTGTTCTGTTTTGTGATTCTTCTTTTTTAATTCTTCTGAAGAAGAAAACATATCGAGCCTGTTGTCTGTTCGCATCCCATCGTGATGATCCCGGCCCGTCCATATCTTTTTGATTTAAACTCTTTTCATTTTTTCTTTTGTCTTTTCCTTTAGTCTCTGTCCGTACGTCACATAACAGCAGTAATAATACATGATCACCTTTTATGAATTTGTTGCACCCTTTTTCATCATCAAATAAATGAATCATTTTCCCCTGCCATATTTTGCATATCGCTACAAGCTAAAATACCATGTCTGTCTGCCTGCCTGCCATACAGCTCTAATTTGTGGCTTTGACTTTTTTCATGCAATGATGATAATAATGATGACGATGTGAAGATATTCCGTTTGTTCTTTGTTGCTCATCCAACTCCTGTCCCTCTGACATTTTTTTTCTCTATGTGATTTGCATGGTTAAAATGACTTACGTGTCAGTCGATTGAGTTTTGGGATTGTACACATAACCAGAAAAAAATTATTTATTAGTTTGCAGTATAAATAACAATAAAAAAGTAGCAAAATACGAGACGACGATATATAGTATGTGTAGACATGCAAGGAATGCATGACACACCGGCATTTTGAAGTTTGAAAAAAGGTAACATGATTATTTTTATTATAAGTTTAACTTTTTTATGATTATTATTGTAATGCTGATTCCTTGGATGAGGACAATGTCGACTTTGAACGTATCCGTGCAAACATGATTACTTTACACAATGCCCGAGTCTCAGAGAGAAAATGAGCTATGTGTTCATCTCATCAACATCATCCTCCTCAACTCTCAAACAAAAAAATATATTATTATTATTATTATACAGCTACTTCTGCTTCTGCTCATCTCGTCCTCACTCACAAACACACAGTGTAAAAAATATATATAATCGTACGTACTCCGTCGTCGTACGTCCGTAAAAAAGGACTAGAGAGAATAGAGGAGCCCCACCTTAAGTCATGCAAAGGGAAAAGTCATACTTCATTTTTTTCAGTATCATCATCACAAACTGCTATAAATCACCTCTTTTTCTGCCATCGCCATCATTCCCATTGCATTATTACTCACATACTTATTATATATTACTATATTACCTACATATGTACAAATACACAAACACATACGGACACGGACTCTAAGAGAGAGAGAAAGAGAGACATTGCAATAATAACAGTTTGCCTCTGTTAGTGCCGTTGCCGCTTGCTCCGTTAAACTATTTGGATCTCTTTTCATTTTTGCCCTACAACAAAACTTGTGCTTCTGCTGCTCACAACTACCACCACTCCTGCCGTCTTTCTTTCTTCTTCTTTAGTCCTAACTCAACTCCATCCATCCGAAAGAAATAAGTTATGTCTAAGCAAGATAGAATAGATGTGTGAGCCACATACACACCATCATCATCATCATCAGAGTCCATAAAACTTGGAACACTTACACTTTATTCTATTTTCTTGTTCTTCTCTCTCTCTCTCTCTCTCTTGACTGTATACATATTATATAGTTTTTTACCTTTTCATTTACTTCCACAACCATAGCTTCCTTTTTTGTATTGTGTGGCAAGGCACGTATCGTACGTCGTCTCCTACGAAAAGTCCAAAAAAACCGACCGATTACAACGATTACTCTTTCTATTGCCTTGCATTATTATTGCTTTTTATATATATTCCTATTAGTTTATATTACCATTACGTCTTCTGTGTATGTTTCATTTTTGTAAAAAAAACTTTTGCTTCTAAATATATATAGATAGATGAGATTGAAAGAGCTAGAAAGAGAGAGGGTGTATATATACAATAGCGGGTAGTATAAAATGTGGAAAAGAGATTTTCTGGGAAATTGTTCAGGAAGCCATGTGTCACCTCCAAGTAGACAGGCAAGCAGATTCGACAGACAGGCTTCACTCATAAATTATCATGATGTGATGTGAGCTTCTCTCCCGGACTGTTCGACCCTCTTCTCCATTCTCCATTCTCAACTCGACAAACTCCCATACATATTATACGTAAATACAGGGTTTTTTGTGTTGGTGGTAGTAAAAGCAATAAGAAAAAAATAAGAATATCTAAGGGCTACACGACAAACACAAACGTTACATCATCATGAATGACTATATATCCTTGGTTGGCTAGCTGCTGCTGGTCCATAATATTAAATTCAATGCAATGCAGAAGCATCATCAGCAATATAAAAACACAAGTCTTTCTTCTCCTCTGCTGTCCTCCTTCCTTTTTTTCTGCGATCCTCCTGATCCTGATCCAATCTTTTTTAGTCATATAGAGAATACCACCAGGACACAGAAAGGCAAGGAGGAGCAGTAGTGGTGGCAGTGTTGGTGGTGGTAATAGAAGTAATAGCAATGCATAAAAAGCTATTGCAGGCCATTTGCCATAATATAACATGCACACAAACAATATAAATGGCCAAGCCAACAAAGTCTGTCTTCTTCCCATCAGCACTACATCAAGTCATGACTGAAACTTGCTATTACTTCTACTACATGGATTTTACTTTACTTTTTACTTCTCTGCGTAAAGTTTCCTGTGTGTGCAGAACAGAATAGTTTCCTTACTTCTTCTTCTCCTATCGCATATCTATCACAATAATACACGTATATTATATGGAATGGCTCTAAGGGTGAAATTCTCCTTTTTTCTACTTCTTTTTTTCTTTCTTGTTCCATTCTGTCAGCTAGTTGCCATATATTATTTGAAATATATAGCATTTTTCGTCGTTTTGGTCGTGTCCGAGATGAGATGAAGAGCACAGTAGCAGTAAATTTATGTGTGTCGAGTTTTTCAGCTCATCACACACACATACACAAGCCAAAATGCCTGGTGAAGCTTGCTGGCGAAGTGCTTCATCGTCGACTACTACTACCACCACGGATATTATATCCTCCCATGATGGTCGTGGTGGCGGTGGTAAAGCTCAGGCGACTAAACTGCTCCTGCTTGGAGCGACCCTCCACGCAACATTGACAATGAAAATCGGTAATGGCAAAAACCTAAAAAGTCATTATCACAAAAACCGCCTGTAATTCTTACTTTACTTAGGTTACAGATATAAATCGTGAAAAAGTGACAGCATACTGACTGCTTGACTGAGCTCTGAATCAAATGGCATCAGCAGCAGCAGGAGCAGCAGAACAAGCAAAAGCAGAGCAGAATGCGGCAATAATATTATCCATCCATCTTTATAATATAGAAAAGAGATTTAATATAAGCAGTTTTTAGTTGAGGTACGTACACTTAGAACCAGAGAACCAGATAAAAAGTTATAATATTAAACACAAACGAACTTTTTTTGTATCTGTATCTCTCTTTCTCTCTCTGGCCTGCTCTCGTTTGGATGGATGGACTCGCAATAATAATAATAATAGTAATGTTGGTAATAACAATAACAAGAAGAAGAGGAAAAAAGCCGAAAAAGAATAAATAAGCAAAGAAGTAAAGTAATGCATATTACATGTTTATACTACTTGCTGTTTTTATCTGGCCCAATACTCATAATAATAATAAGAGATGAGAGAATGCTTGTATGTTAGGTAGATAAGTATATATGTATGCAAGTTGGTGTGTGAGTGAATAAGTTTTTTTCTGGTAATAAGAGAATGAAAGGAAAGAAAAGAAAGGAATGAAGGAAAGAGCAATAAATTAAAAATCTCAGGGCATTTCTTCATCCCATTCTCAGCCCTCAACGGAGAGAGAGAGAGATCGACATAATTCTTTGAGCTGCTCATGTCGAACAACAGTCGAACCTACTAGATCATCATGAGCCTACCTTATATACCAGAAAAAACTTTGTATTGTACAATTTATAATATATACATAATATATCTCATAATACAAAGTTGTAAAAAGTATTCATCATCAAAGTGTATTGATATATTTATTGAGCATGCACAACTCGCACACAATTGAATGTACATATTCATCCTTAATTTTTTCCCTACTTTTTTCTACAACAAATAGCCATTCCACTCGTCAAAATAAAATATATGGGATTGGGTTCGTTTGCAAGAAGATCACACAGGAGAATTACATACATACATTTTTTGAAAGTTCATGCTGCTGGTGCTGCTGCTACGACATGAGCTATGGCTTTCTTCGTCTCGTCTCTTCTCATCATCAAGATTATCATCATCATCATGATTATCTTACCACCACGATCATCAAGATCTTTTTCTTTGAAAACCATACCAAACAATAATATCTCGATGGTACAACAATTCAGTAATAAAAGACAAAGGCAATATTTCTACATTAGGGCTATTCAATATTGGCAAATTATTAAAAAAGGTTTCCGATAAAGACGACGCTGATGGTGATCATGACCATCATTGTAAATGGTCATTGCTATTGAGAGAAAACACTGACCACCGCGATCATCATCGTCGTCATCCTCATCATCATTGATGATGATAGAGCACAATAGGTAGACCGCATATTTACACAAGAAGAAGGTGAATGAAAAGGTGTACATACACACTCCATCCATCTATATCGCAGTCAGCTCTATTACTGTCGTTATTCCGCGTATTTGTGCAGGAATATACACACACATATATGAATCTTCTCAATCAATATTCAATATTATTCAATCCAATCGAATTCTCAAAGATGTAGTGCCATCCTCTCTTTTCTAACGTGCATACACAACATGGCATTTTTTTTCTTGTCGGTCTTTGTTCCCAAGTTTTTTAGGCATATACTGATTTTTAAAAAGTATTGTTATGGGCAGTAGAAAATGTACATACTGCATATTTATGGACGCACGAATAGTACATAAACTATGTAAAAAGAAAGAATCTTCTTTTTCGTTGGTTTCTTGTGAGCTTCTTCTTGTTTATGTGCGAGCATCTGCTTTTTTAGCTAGTCAAAAAATGTGTAATATATCTATCTAACTTGACACGAGTGATGCCTCCTCTTTCTTCTCTTTTTCTTCTTCCTTCAGAAGAGTTTCTTCATAAAATACTGGTCACCACACCACCACCACCATCAAAGCAAAAACATAGCGCTGCGCTCCTTAAAGCACAAGCAAAGTCACAGAAAGAAGCAGGCCAGGCCACGATGATGGAATGAGGAGGACGGACACTAGGATGGACGGATGATGTTAAGTTATTGTAATGCATGTACGAAATTTACAACGTGCTCTGATCTTGAAGTAGTAATGCCTCAGAAATATATAATGTGTACACACTGTGTGTGTAGTGTGTACATCATATATATAGATTTATAGTTTGTCTATGTAGTATATATACATATCGTATTTTGGTATAAGCCATCATCATGATCACCATCAATCCATCTGGATTTATTTCTTCTTTCTTCTGCTTCTAAGCAAAAAAGGAGGAACCAAAAGGGTTCTTCATCATCAAAAAATTGTCGTAAATAACTCAAAACGGATTCCCTAGAAAAAAACAAATTATTCTCAATGTGTTTCGCCTCTCTATAGATTACTGCTGCATTGCATTCTCTCTTGAGTAGACTTACAAATAATAGATACTACACACTACACATGGAAAAGTATGGTACATAATCATATTTTTTAATACGACGGACTTATAGGGTATATTAAGTTTATAGTACACAAAGCCTCTATTGCTAATGTGTCTGACTTTTGGTAAATCCAATATATAATGTTCAACATCGAAATTTTTTTACTATTAACTTGAAAAAACATTCTTTTTTTGTGAGAAAGAAAGCCGAAATATTATTAGAGACGGAAAAAATAAGAGATGGATGCAAGGTGGTGGTCGACTGCTTGCTGTCTTTGGAAGGTTCAAATATACATATCCATCCGCACAAGAGTATTTGTATATTGGATATTTTAAACATTGTTCTTTTTTTTCATGGGATGAATACTGTTGTAAAAGTCAGGTCATAATGATGATGATAATGGTCAGTTCGTCTCATTGTTCGCATTATTGGTTTTATTAATAATCATGTAGTAAAAAAGGTAGGAGCCATTTGATCTTTCTAAGAATTAGAAAGATGCTAAAAGAGAGACGTAGACAGAAAGATGATTATAGTACGCGCAGCTCAGCCGTACTTATCGATTTGTTGGCGATGGTCGCGTTATGATCGCGTTCATGTTATATTTTTATCAGTTTATTAAATCGTGCACCTCAATTTTTGAGTAAAAATCATTTTCGTACTGGGAACTACATCATTCCTCTTCCTCGTCCAATAAGCTGGTGTTATTGACACTGACATGACAGAAAATCTCTGTTCAACTATTCGTGTAGTATCCCTTTGGTAATACATGCATGTACGCTAAAGAACCAATAGGTCACCTTATTTTATGTATGAGAAAGCGTCACATATTGCGGTGCTTGTCTTTAACCTTATTGATTCGGAAATAAAAACAAAATTAATTTATTTTCATGAAACGCACGCTATAAGTTGCACGATAAGACATCAAACAGTAAATTTTGAAAATGGTGAATAGATAAATCTGCGATCTATTTATTTTCTTTAAGACGAAGAAGCAGCCACGCTAAAATAATTTTTGAAATGATGCAGGAGGATATATATTTTGAGCGTATGTGAAACGCAAGGAAAACTAATAAGTCAAGCCAAAATTATTATGATAGTTATACATTTTTAATAATAATTTTGATGGGGAAAAGGAAGACGAAGGCAGAAAAAGTGCCATGTGACATGCTATGCCACACGAACATGAGGATATAATGTTGATCATGTACTTTATGTCGTCGTCTTCTTCTTCTTGGTTAATATTTGGCCTGGCCTCGACGGTCGTCACCATCCGTCACAGCAAAGTTTTAAAAGGAGAAGGATGAGAGCGTTGTTGTTGTCGTTATGTGTTTTATTATTATTACCATTTTGTAATGTGATGTGTACTTAAAATATGTGTTGATGATGATGCTGAAAATGAAGAAGACGAGATTGCTATTGGGATGCCATACCATGCCAAATTATTATTATTGCCAGCCACCACCACACATAACATATTTTTACAACTATATATCACACACACGACAGCATTAAAACTTAACTCATTTTTATATTTAACTTTTGGAAAAAAATCTTATGTTATAACGCGTATTTCATCAACGAAAAAGAAAATAATCTGCGCGAGCGGTGATATGTTGTTAAAATACATTTTCATCGTTATTATTATTATTACCACCACCACCAGTGTTACGACTACTATCGCCATTAGTTGTAGTAGTTCTTGTTCTTCTTCTAAAGAAAAAAATAAGTCGTTTTTTGAGATAGTATTTTTCTATTATAAAGTAAAAATGACGAGATGGAAGGAGCAAAGAAAAGAGAGAAACGATGAGATGACGACGCTGACTCTTCTCTGGCTTATGGTTTGTTATTTGGGATGGATGAGGAGACGACGACGACGATAAAGCTGATGATGATCAAGAGGAGTGCACATACATCGAAATAGATGACTTGCCGTTGATATATGTACGTTGGCTTGCAGTGCACATTTAAGCCATCCATGTGTAATGGCTGTGTTGTGTTGATGATGGTATGGTGGTGGTGGTGTTTGTTCCTGTCTCTTCTCTCGCAGTATATTTTGGCCCTTCTCTCTCTCCTTTTGAAACATGTCGCTCATAAATCTGTCAAAAAATTTTACAGGGGGCGAGAAATAAAGAGAAGACGCGATGAAGGTCCATTGAAGTTACGTGTACTCATGGTAATATCGAGGATGGATGGATGCTTTGCTTTCCTCTTTCTATAATATATGTTTTCTCATCTCGTCTCTCTCTCTCTCTCTCTCTCTCTCTCAACTTGCAATCTAGCTTTTTATATACTACTACACAGAAGAACATAACAAAACGTAACATAAAAACTGAGAAAAAACTCATCTTTCGATGTTCGTTATTTAGTCATTGCCATTGCGCATTCTAAAAAAACTGCTTCTGATATTGCTGCTGCTGTTGTGGATGATGATGAAAATGATGGTGATGCGCTGTGATATATATTAGGTTTTTTTTGAAAATCTACTTAGGTTCGGAGAAGATGAGAGAATAGTAAGTAATAATAATATGAGTAGTTAGGGAATGTGCTTCATTTCAATCCTGTTGTAATCATCAACATTACACACATTATGCACAGAAAATATATTTACACAAAAGAAAGGAAAAGAAGTATGAACGAGTGAAAAAAGATAAAGAATGAATAATATTATAATTTATGTACATTACAGATGTGTTTTCTGTGAAAGCCTATGTATATACCGCGATTATTATGTAGTAATAAGAAGAAAAATACTATATCAGCATGTCATGTCGTGCCGTTGTTAAAGTTTAGGATCGTCGTGGCTGAAATTAAAAGGAAAAGAAGAAGGTACTAAATAGTAGTAAAACTAATGCGTTTTATGTTCTATTCTAGTTGCTAGTGTGGTGGAAATAATGGTAGTTGCAATCAGCATAATAAATAGTAATCATAATTGTACAGAGATACGTAATCACTCATACCACACTCTCTCTGCCAACAACAAAGTTTTTAGTGCACTTTGCTTTTCCCGTCGTTTTTTGGATTTGGGTGCTGCTGCAAACCATGTATCATGTGCAACATAATAGGATGTATGGATAATAATGACGTGATGGGTTAATGGCATGGATCATGTTTTTTGTTACTTTATTGTAATATATTGCCTACTTTTGATGGATTAAGTGTCCTTTGTTGTTTCTTATCTACAGAGTATCATGATGGCGGATAAACCATCTGTATAAGGATACGCTATGTGTACTGCAGCTAAATTGTAACATTTTAAAAAATTTAGTAAATGTGCATGAAATAAATTTATCATTTATGTTTGTGGTGAAAACAGCGCGTTGGATCTTGTTAATGTGCTTATTCTAAATATATATAATATGCTTTGCTTTGCATGCGTGACTGATATGATAGAATTTAGATTTGTTTGATTTGATAAAGTTCAAGTGTTATCCGACCGAACAGAAGAGTTCTGTAAAATTAGAGAAAATGGAATTGTTTTATGTTGAATTAAAATGTTTGTATTTTGAAAAATAAAAATCGATGCTGAAAAAATCGCAGCAATAAATGCTGACTGACAAAAACAAATTTTAAGTTTCATCATTGCCAACGTATAAACTAATTTTTTTAATTTACCATATAAAATTATGCTCATGGGCAAACAGTAACAATTAGACAAACTGTATAAAATAATACATCCGCATAATTTGTATGCATAGTCAAAACTACTATATCCAATACTACGTTACAAATTGATATGACCATTATCTAAATAAAAAGTTTATTGTTTGATTAGAAAACGAAACCTTTCTATTACCAACAACCTCTACGTACTAGCACCGCCTCATTTTCAATTCGTACTCATTTGCCACACAATCATAATATTCTTCTTGCTAATCCCACAATTTTTGTTTCACAAAAACACACCAAACACATATATTTTCCGTTTGACAGTGCCGATAAGATCCTACCAATTTTTGACAATCACGAACGAATCTCCCATCTTTTTCCCTTCTTCATCCCCATCATATTTTTTCTCCTTCAGACATTACTTATATGCGTACTTTAATATAGCATACACACTAAGGCGTACACCTATTCTGTATGCTCACGTAAGTTAAGGCATGCATCATGCATTCCTCTTCCTTTTTCTCCTTCGTTGCATTGTAGTTAACTCTGTTGAAAAAATGAGACAATCAGCATAAATCAAAGTGGGAAACCTCAATAAATGAAAAATTACCTGAAGCTGTCACCCACAACACATCAGTTAGTCAAGAAGGAGAAGAAGAGAGGAAAGAGGGAATCAACGCTCTATTCTTGATGGAGGCAAAAAGAAGCAGATACACGAAGAATTGAGACTAGCTGCATAAGAAGAGTGAAAAGTGATTCATATTTTTATTAGATACACATTACATTAGAATTTACCTATATATACACACTATAGAAAAACATTATACCCCAGCGCAGGAATTTAAATGCTTTGTTATTTTTTATATGAACTTTATAGCAAGTATCTATATATCTATGTATTTTCTCTGTGTGAATTCATTGAGCACATCAGCACCATCGTCATGATCATTATGCATCCTTTTACCTTAAAAATACATAAATAATCTAAGAAAACAACAGGAACGTACCGCACCATGATCATCATCATAGACAACATAACGCTTCACTTTGTGGATATATATAATTCACTTCACTATAATATATTTTGTTTCTTTCTTCTTCGCACTACTTTCTGATTGACGAGTATGGTATCACAACGTGAGCTAAAAATGAAATTTAGTTCACAAAAATTCGATAGATTCCCACGGATTTGAGTATAACTAGATGGATTGCTTACCTAATTAGATTCATTATAAGTAATAATATTGAATATATATCTTTTATATAATATTTTATAAGTACAAGAATATCATAAGAATCCCATTCTTAACTATAATAACTATAACAAATACACACATGTGAGCCCAAGACAAATGAAGAAAGAAGGAATAATGAGTGGAAAAGTGGCTAGCTCCCGGCTTGTTAGAGACAATGATGATGTTTTCAAAATATACCTATCATATGCGCTTAATTTAATACAGCTAGCACGATAAAGTTGTATACTCTGAATAGACAAGACATACGTATAAATTTTGTATATATAAAGCAGTAGGTATGTACATTCTCTGCATGATTAAGATATAATTAAGATCTCTTTTTGTCCATTTTGACTAAGGTTCTTGAATCAAAAGTGAGAATTTTAGTTTAGCCATGCAAGTGAGTAAAAAATGGAAAAAGGATCGAGTGAGGAGCAGCACAGAGAACGGGAAAGGATAAAAAAGAAGGCAGTCAAAGACGAGCTGAAAGGAGCACTTGCCTATTCACTATTCACATACATACCTCTATAGTCTACATCTATTGTAAGACGAGCATGTAAACATAGGTAAATAATATCTCTAGCTTACACTTTCATATGGGCAACCTCTCTCTGAGTTGCTCTTCCAGCTGAAAAAGTAGGAAACGTCAAAGAGAAAAGAAACAGGTGCTTTTTTGCCGGTATACATAATATTATACTGTACCATCATCTTCACACACATTGTATTTGTGTTGGTTTTATATTTTTATCCATTTAAACATACCTACCTATTATATAGAATTTTTTGTATGTAAATAAATTGTATGTATTTTTTCAATTGAATTTTATATATAAACAAAATTGTCTGAAATAAAAAAATCCGATTGAAATTAAGAATGAATGATAAAGGTATCTATGTATGCATTTTCTTTACACTTTCGTCTTTCGCCGTCTCTTTGCTGGCTTCAAGGCAAATTAACCATATTTGATTTTGTATGGATTCTAAGAGCTAGGCTGAGGTGGTATTTGTGATGATAAATTTTTTTTTTACGAAATAGGTATACATACTGATGGGTAACTAAAGAGCTCTGTCCAGTTCAGACACTCTAAAGAAAACATTTATTTTTAAAGAAAGAGGCTTTTCTGCCCGGCAGCTAAAATAATTGCTCAACTTTGTCTTGAATTTCTTCCCCCACTTTTTCTCTCTGCTTATTATATCGTTAATATTACACCTTTACTATTATGCAGTGACTGCCACGCTGACAAGAAGAGTGTAGCAAAGAATGTGATGTGACTTTTTTACAACTTTTGATTGATATGCACCATAAATATGATAATGACGATGATGAACATGAACAATATGGTGAATTACACTGGTGATTTGATAATGATCATGCTCAAACATTAACAAATACAGTGCAATTTTTTACACTTAGCCTGTTTACTCCTGTGTATTTTTTTCTACAGATACCTTGTTTGGTGCCTGTCGTGACGATGATGGAAAGAAAGAAAGAAGAAGGTTGTCTTGTCGGCGATGACGAGATGATGTTTTAAGAAGTAGTCAAGAAAAAGCAAGCAAATCTTTTGAAAGGATTTTTGAATTGCTGAAGACATCATCGAATGATGAGGTGTAAGAAGAAAAATAAGAAAGAAAAGAAAATAACACCTTTTCAAGCGCATGATAATCATATCGTCATTCTGAAGAAGACAGATTTTTTACAAAGTCTTCGTCACTTCTTACTTCACTTGGTCATCATTTAGCAGTGAGTATATAATCACCTCGTGTCTGTTGTTTGTGTTATATCCCATAATATTAAATTGATAAACAGCCAAAAAGTTGGTTGGTAAATATTGAGGATAAATATTCGGTAATACTATAAGTAGAATTTTATTACGATATCAAGTCCAAATGTGCTATGTACTATGTATATTCTATTACATTATTACTGATGTTTACATTATAATTTCAGCAATACCTACTTTTACAAACTAGAAAAAAAGTTGCAAGTAGTGGTTCTCTGTTGGTGAAGCTTCTTGTTTCTTCACTGTAGCTGCGTTGATAAATAGCTTTGTAACAAACAACGGCAGTTACCACTACCACCGTCACCAGAGCAGAAGCACACTGCATCTTTTATTTGTGTTTGCGTTGGAGTTTGTGACAAAAGACGTGTTCCTGTTGCGTTGCTGAACTAGCTGAACAAAATGGAACATTGAATTACTCACACGAGAAAAGAAAGGAGTAAAGTATGTTTCGTTCATATAAAGTAGCAGTATTGAATATGAAAAAAAGAGAAGAAGAAGAGACAGAGGAGCCATCACTTGTCACATTGGATAAGGCATAATATCGTCATCATCGTGCTCCTCTTTTTCACTTCGTCATCATCATCATCTTTTCTCATCTTTTAGATATCACATCAAATCATATCAAGAGACGGGCACCTTGATTCCTGTCGTATTTGTATGTACATACCTACATAAGACCATGGTTGACGAACATGTTATCTTTTTAAAATTCTGTCGCGTTTTTCACACCCTTTTTCAGAGTAGGTTCATGTTCCAAGAAGCACACACACGTATAAGTATCTAAAATTTTAGATATAAGTACACTTTTTTTATTATATCGTATCGAGATACAACAACGATGTAGAATGGATGTGCTCACAGTATCTAGGATTGTTTGTTCTCTTCAGGTATTTTGAACCTTTTTTCTTTCGGTGACAAAATATATTATGGCAAGTTGACAGTTGGTCACTTTATGAATCTGGTAATTTATAGGTACGGTTTTGAATAATGTATGTGATACCACAAACAGGCATACCTCGTCATACAAAATTCAGTTGTGCATGGGATTCATAATAATAAATCCATTATCATATATCACTCAATAAGACTGTGATTTGTGTGTGACAGATGAAACGAGAGAATGCTTAGTAATAAGCATGACAAAAAATGCAATGTATTAAATATTTATTGCTTTTGTTGAATGCAATCTGCATGTGGTGCAGCGAACTTTCATGCAAAACTTTCTGACGTGAAAATATAGGAAACACATATAATCAATGCTATTAATAATACGTTTTTTGACGTTTTAAAAATAATATTGAAAGGCAATATTATTTGTGTAAGTTGTGATGAGCGAGTATATACATATAACCTAATTATATAAAGATTCAACTTCTTTAAAAATTAAACGAGCCTTTTACAGTACCGTAAGTATGTATTTTATATGACAATTCTATAAAGGCGAATAATAATATATCCAACTCTGTCGTTTCATATAGATCTGGGCACCAAAAAGAAAGCAATTTCACTCACCATTATACATGTATCTTACAAATATATTTTTTCTCGGTGGTCAAAATATAGTCACCATTTCATAAGCAAATATGTGACCACTGTGTGGACGGACTCCAAGTAGTTAAATTATGTTTTCGTACCACACATTCTCCCATCTTTTCTCCGCTCTTTTTTATTCTTTTATGTACCTCTTATACTCATCCAACACTGCCAGCAAAAAATCCCATTCGTACATAATGCAGAGAATAAAGCACACACGGGAGTCAGCCAGCTCAATCAACTCGGAGCGAGCGCGTCAAGTCCACCCATCCATCCGTCCGTCCATTCTTCCGTCTATCTGTCCATCAACATGCTAAAAAAGCACGGTCAGCTTCACTTCGCATCACAAACTCAGCAGCAAAATCATCAACATCATTTCATAGAAAAAGAGACGTGCAATGCAATGTTATAAAAAAAGGATACGGGCAAGCAAAACCTTCCAACTCAGGAAAAAGTGTAGAAGGAGACGAAAAAAAGTACTTCAAAAAGCAGTTTTGTAATGTGTGTATAGTTTTTGTAGAGAAAACGAAGAAGAATAACAGCTTCACCAAAGTACCACGACCATTTTCCCCATTTATAGTCCACACAAGTAGTACTTTCCAAATACATATTAGGTATATATCTATAAAAAATGCTGAACGAGAAAGAGGAAGAAAGAGAAGATGCTTCTCCAGAGAAGCAGAGTCAAAAAAAGATGTGTAATAGTTGAGTGACTAGTCATAGCTATAGGTTGGCAGGCAGGCATCTCTCACCGGTAAAAACGGGAGAATTCGGAGAAGAGTTCGTCGTGTCAGCGTCACATCACTTTAGTGATGGCAGATAGATCCGCCGAGGAGGCAACTTAAGTACAAAGTAGTGGTAAGCAAAAAATAGGAGAGAGAAGAACAAGAAGTGTATAACAGGCAGGCGGACAGTTAGTTTAATGCAGACAAACAGACATCCACTGCCACACACAACACAAAAGCTATATAGGCGTCATAAAAATGGATTTTCTATACATACAAAAGTGTATTGGAACAAGGACATATTGTTATCAGCAGATCATCAGAAAAAAAATAAAGCATGAAAAGTTTAGTTTGTTTATCGATATAAGTATATACATTACGTTTGAGACGCTGGTAGGCTTATTTTTCGCTGATTTTCATGTCATATAGTCATATACAACCACTTTAGCAAAGCTGAAAGAAAAGACACAACTTTCGCTGCTACAAACTGATTTGTTGGTACTTCTTCTTCTTAGATCAACTACATAAAATTTATTAAATTAATTGGACGTCGTTTAAAATCAATGTGAAAAAAATCAGGGGTCCTTCGGCAATAATAGATTGGCTTGAGTGTGCAAAATGTAGTAGTAGAAATGCATTGGCAACTCAAGTCAATCGAATTTTTAATCGTGCAAATGTAATTATACGTCTGCAGTGTGCACTTTAATATCCATTGAAGTATTATTTAGCGCATAGTTTATATGATTCATCTTAAAGCGTCTGACTTGATGATGTAAACTAAACTCGACTTTCATTCTTTGGTTTTTTGGTACAAACTATTTTGGTAAATGCTAAATTTTTATTGTTGTATGCGTTTCACGAAAATACTTACTTGCTAATTTACTAAAGTAAGGTTCATCGTTATGTAAAGAAATAAAAATATTTGGAAATGAGGAAAGTGCAATGTCAACATTTGCATGCAACCATGCACCTAAAAATGCAACCATTGCAGTTATAACTATAGATAAACTTATCATAATCCATTCTTTCCCTCTTGTTTTCAAACAAAAGCTTTTTACCACAAAAAAAACAACCTGCTTTCTACTATTATTTTTATGGGCATTTTTGAAAAGAAAAAAGTATGCAACACGATGGAAAAAAGGACGCATATTCGACATCGTCAACAACGGTACGTTATGTTGCCTATTTACGATGATCATGCTGATGTTGATGATGACGACTCAAAGATGACGATCGTGTTGATATACACAAAACATAAGGTATATTAGCAAGAAATAGGGAAAAATAGACGAGAGAACGAGTTAACTCGGAGGAATAGCGTTAGCTTTTCCAGAGAAGAGAGCACAGCAGCACCAAAACCAGCCACCTCCACCACCAGCAAACAGAAGCATATCAAAAGAATCAGGAGCAAACCAAGAGTATCAACAGCAACAAAAACCAATTTACTTTGTTTGGCATTGCTCCGCTCTAGTGATGCTCTCACCCTGGCTCTTCTCCTGACTCTTTTCAGTTTTCTCTCAATTTCTTTCTCTCTATTTGTTGTACACTTAAAGGATACATCTGCTTTTGCCGTGTAAGATGACTGGATATTCTTCAAGAACAACAGAGAACTAACATCACCAAACATTGCTACTACTGCGGCTCTTCTTTTTTACTCTTTCACACAACAACACAGGGAAAAGAGGCACATCACATCATCAGAACATCAGATCTTTTTCTTCCTTGCTCCTTTCTTACTCACTCACTCAAACAAAGTCACTTTTTCCCGTGCTCTGCTCCTCTCATGCTCAGTCAGTTTAAGCAAAAGCAACATTCACCACTCGCACCAGCCAAGCCACCAACAAAACAGTCTGTCAGGGAAAACAGCATAAAGAAGACGAAAGGAAGAAAAGAAAAAGAGACGAAAACGAGAAGAGAGACTCACTTTCGTTCCTCTTCATCTTGAGAACACACAAAATCCTAATACCAACATACAGAAAGAGAGCTCACGAGCTTGAGCTAAAGCTAAAAAAGCTTCTCACTAGCCCTTCTTGCTTAAACTTTTGTTCTCTCCGTGTGTGTGCATGTCTGCATATAAGCGAGTCGAGTGGCGGTAGTGCTGATGGTGGTGGTAATGGTACATAGTGACTCTGTAGTAGTAAGCCTGAAGAAGAGCGAACGAGCGAGTGAGACGGGCTTGTAGTAAAGTAAGTAGTTTTTGGTAGTGGTGCGGTGGTGGTGTGTCTGTGTGTAGAGTGTGTAACATCATTGACTTGACGATCAGTTGACAGGTAGGTCTCACACAGACAACATCTCTTTGCCCTGAGAGCTGCACATGCTACCCTCCGCAACGAGACTGGCACATTCCCCCTGTCTTCATACTAGTATCACATCTTCCGACTTTTATTATCAAGCTTACTGCTTACAACAGTAGACAACATCAACAAACAGCAAACACACCAGCCAGACAGAAGAAGACCTGCTTTCATTCATTCAACATTTTACAACAATAATAATAACAGCAACAAGCTTTAAATAGACATCAGCAATATTATTTTCCATCGTCATTATTATTTAATCAAACAGTATTTTACAAGTATTTTTTGTATTGTTTTCATGCTTGTTTCAAAAAGAGAAAATTTTGCACAAGTTGTTGACTTTCTTTGTTTACGTGTGGGCGTCATTATTGTTATCAAGAAAGTAGTATATACATGAAACACTGTAAGTTCTCACGCTCTTGTACTTTGTGTGACTTGAGACAAAATAGTAAAACGTCTCTGATATACTTTTTATGTGACTCATCACCACGAGTGAGGCTTTTTTTATGGAAGAAGGCAAGCCCTTGAGAAAGGATTAAGGCACTAACAACAAAAACCTTTTCTAATCAAGTTCTTTCTTTTCGAGTGTATTTTTACGTGAAGTCCATGTGAGTGTGGAACTGCATAATGAAAGCAACTTAAGAACATTTTGGGTATTAACTTATAATAACAGTTTGAATACATTTATTTCTGTGCTTTGAACATTCTCCATCCTACAAACACACACGACAAACTGTGCTGTCATAAATGTAACTGAAGTACTTGACAAGTTTGGAACGTGTCAATCAAACAAATAATACGGTTTTTTCCAACTCTTCCCATTCTACTTAATACTTTCGTCATCGACAGCACCAGCCAAAGCAAAAATTTACTACTCTTCAAAATTCACTAATGCTCTTAGCAGCAGCAGCAGTGGTCGAAAACTGTAATAGCAGCAATAATAACAGTTTATAAAACCGTTGAGTATACGTTTCT
The DNA here is from genome assembly GCA_034694325.1 of Entomobrya corticalis. Classification (NCBI taxonomy): domain Eukaryota; kingdom Metazoa; phylum Arthropoda; class Collembola; order Entomobryomorpha; family Entomobryidae; genus Entomobrya; species Entomobrya corticalis. The sequence continues at coordinate 19,405 of JAQFYG010001073.1, forward strand.
AACAGAAAAAATATTATATCGACTGCCATCATAATCATCATCATATCATTCTCCCTCATCAAACTTTGTCATCGTCACAATCATCATCAACATCATTGATTGTTATACTTTTTGATGTATACACACTCACTCACTCTTCTCTCACAAGAAGAAGTACACAAAATATACATACACGAACAAACGAAAACTCCACAGCCATCCATCCAAATGTTCGTGACAGTGAAGGACACATTTTCGTCCTGTTTGATGGGTTTTTGAATGTTACGTTGCGTTGTCGGAGTTGGTTTGTTGGTTCGATTCTTTCTTTCACTTCACTCTTGAGAGCAGCAAAAGCCATCAGCGAAATATTATACACACACACAAACGATAAGAACAACCGCTGAGTAAGCTCAACTTTACTCCAATCATAATCAACTCGACATAAAAAATAAGAAAGAAAGGATATTAAAGTTATATACGTTTGACGTTGATGGAATGACAGAAAAGGTGTTTCCTCCATGCCATATTTATACCGTTTTAATAATTCTTAACTATAAAAGCAACGGATGTAGGTAAATGTATGCCTGCCTTATTAACTAACGTGTGTAGTAAGTAATCAAACTCTACATGTATATGTATACCTCCCATCTGGTAAAGCTGATTGCACTCAGGAAAAATAGACATATATATAATCATGATGTCCAGTAGTAGTGGTTATTGCTGTACTAACTGTTGTAGCAGAAGTGGTGCCGTAAGAAATGGTGATTATTGCTACATCTTGTTAACTTGGCCCATCAACAACAGCAATAAGTAAAACCGGAACAATTTCTCGAATTGAATAATAGTTCTAATAATCATCATTCGCTGACGACGACAACGTCATCATTACAAACAACACGATGACCAGCCAATGATGACTACCATCATCATCAACCTGAACAGTTATCTCAACAATAAACAGGCGGAAAGGAAAAGTTTTTCTGGTTGTATTATTGCCTCTTATTGCCCATTTCTCTCAGGTTAAAACTATTTCAGCAAGCCTTCTTCTTGAAGGAGAAAACAAGTTGAAAAATTCTTGAAGATTTGGAGCTCCGATAAAGTCAATAGTGATTTAGCAAGATACTTGATGTACTTGTAAATGAGCAGTGATAGCAGTAACATCACATTTTTGTTTAAATTAAGTATCATCGAGAAAGAAAAAAATAATTTGAGGAGCCACCCGGTCTTTATGTACTAAGCACGTTTACATAATCAACTGGAAACATTGTCAATGCATGCATGTGATCAGCAACAACAAACAAGAAGAAAGACATATAAGCTAGTAGTAACTACAGTCAAACAATAAAAAGAACTTCTCTTATAAATTTGGTAAAATCCAAGCCAGTAAGTAAATACATTTGCAATAGAAGTAGAAAAACAAGAGAGTAAATCAAGCAAACAAAAGAAAAAAGAACAAGTTCATATAGGCATCTCCACTAAACCAAAAAAACCAGCTTCTCTCGCCGATATATTTTCGACGAGACCACGTTTTCTTTCCTACCAACTATTACGTCGAGCGAGACTGCAGTTGCAGTAGCACCAGAAGCAGCAGCAACAGGATTCAACCTAAAGAGCCAGACTAACCTGCATCATTTTTTCTTTCCATGACTTTGTCTTCGTCTCCTCTTTGCGATCGCCTACAACTTGCATAGAAGAAGCTTTTATACTTATTTTGGCGGCGGCAATTCAGGAAAAGAAGAAAGAAGACCTATAAAACATTTGGGAAAACCACTACATATTCTTTATTACCACTTACTTCAGGGAGTCCAACCAAATATTTGCCATTCATTTGGCTGGCTGGCTAACTTGGCCTGAATTTTATTCAACAAAAGGGAAATACAAGAGAAGAGGAGACAAAAAGTAAAATATATTATTAGGAGTGGATTTTACGACAGGAATTATCTGCTGCTCTCATTACGCCAGAAACATTACCAGATTGGATTGATCATGCCTCGACGAAAGCAAGATTGTCCTAAGCGGATGAAATGTAAGTAAAAAAGAATTTTTAATTAGTTTAAATATATTGAGCAATCCGTTAGCACAACAATTTTTGTTCTTTCAATTTGAATAAATACAAAGATTATATATACAATTTAATTTAATGCTTATTTTCATCAA
>JAQFYG010001074.1:0-21530 GCA_034694325.1 Entomobrya corticalis
GACGACGACGACGAGGATGTTGACGACAACATCCAATTGTTGAATAACTCAATCAGCATGAAGGTCGTGCGGAATTTGTCATTGAACGAGGTAGAATATCATCAGCAGATCGTTTTTGGATTCTATATTCGGCATTTATATAACAAGTTGGCAAAAAAACATTTTTTATCTATATGAAAGGGTTATAACAACATTATAGGTAAGCGTGTGTGATTGAAAAGAGACGAGAGTGAATGGTTTTTGAAGGTTACAGAAAGATAAAAGATGATCTTGATGATGGTTGTGTGGTTGATGTTATTGGAGATGGTGTTGCTTTTGCAGTTAATGTGATAATCCTTCTGATGTAAAAAAACTGTTGATAATATGATGATCGGCATAGAGTGAGTTAGTGATGATGGATGAGGTAAAATGGTTTTTTTCATCAGAGAATGAAAGAAGGGTATTATCGCGAATCGCTATGTAGTGCAATAACAAGAAGCTCATCTTTTCGTCCTGCATATATGTTTGCAGAAAAAGTCAATAAAAACGAATAGTTGCGAATAAGGATGGTGGTGGTGCATGTAATGGTAATAAAGTTAGAAATGGATGGTTTTTGCTAATGTATTTTTTAGATGGGTTTATACCCTTTTCTGCAAATTAATGATCGTGTTTATAAAGCTGTTATTTGAGAACTGCCGAACACTCAACTCGAATGATAAAAGTAACTGTAATTATCTTATTTTAGCACTATTTTATGGCTACTTTCGTGGGATTCTAAAAACATCTTGAAATTGGAGTTGACGAAAATTAAACTTAATTAAAATTAGCGGATAATAATTGCATAAGAGACTTTTCCAGATACATGATTTTTTTAATTTAAAAAATGGAAGGGTAGAAACTGCATTAACAAGATTAATAACCACTGCTTGAGAAGAAACTTTCAACTATTTTTCATGTTTATTTTACCCAAAATAAACTCATCTTATTTTCCATTTTTTCTGAGGAAAAAGTAAACAGGAAAAAAAGTTCACATTTATTTATAAATAACAAGCAAAAAGTAAGTAAGTACCATCTTGAATCATCTATACATCTTTCTACTATTTAAATATTTACTTTTCACTTGTTTTTATAACTTTATTTACCAAAAAATTGTATTATAGCATTTATATTATATCCTTTTATTTATACCATTTTCTGCGTACTTTCTACTTATATAACATAATATTTCATTACACATATAACTTTATTTTTATTTCTGTGCGGTTTTTTACTTGAGATTTTCTGAAAAAATTAACAACATGTGCATGTGTACACACGCCACACTACTAACGACAAACGACAGTGACAACGACACAAGTAAATAATACTGACACACAACATAATTTTCAAGCTTGCTTTGGTTTTAATACTTAACTACATACATAACATACTTAGCAAAATATATATGTACTTAAGAAAAAAGGATAAAAAACCAGAGAGTTGTTTGTTCTAAAAAAACTACACTCCAACTTTTTTCTGTTTTTATATAATTCATTATTGTTGTTTGTTTGTTCCTTTTTTGTTCTATGAACAACTGTAGCCAGCAGTTTTTTACTTTGGTTTTTCTACAAAACCTCAACTTACATTACATCACATCTTCATCTTTCCATCTCTTATTTTTGAACAAAAACAGAGAAATAATAACAATAAAAATATAAAAACAGACACAAAGAAAAATAAGAAGATGAAAGAAATAAACGAAAAGGAAAATATAAAGTCAAGCTATTTACGAAATACGAACAACAACGAAAGAAAAAAAGAAGCCAAAAGTGTTATGCTGGTTGTGTTGTTATGAAATCGCGTTAAAATGAGAATATATAATTTTTTCAAGATGAAAAATAATATGAAAGACATTACAAAATAGAAAGAAAGAGAGAGAGAGACAAGAAAAAGAGGCAAACAAAAAAGTGAACATTTGAGAATCTGAGCATTTATTATATCACTGGCAATACCGCCACCACCAAATCACAACCAAAATGCATTGCTCTACACAACAATCACAAATGCAATATTATCTATACATATTTTTTCTCTGTCTGTCTCTCTCGCTCGACAAGAAAATAACTTTTTTTCAGAAGAATAAGAAGGCGAGGGAAAAAATATAAGAAAAATAGAGAGAGAGAGATACAAGGCTATCATATCTGTTGTATGAGATCAGCAAAATAAAGAAAAAAATAAGACTGAAGAATAAGAAGAAGAGGGAGCATGAAAACCAGTTGTTTTTGAACCTACTACCAAGAAGAAAATATTATATATATATGCATTTTTATATAAGTACCTACTACCAATATAACTAAATTTTACTTAGAAAACTATACATTTTTATTCATATCCATAATGCTATAATAAATATAACAAGTAATAATAATAATAACAAGTCATGTCAAACATGAAGAAAATACGTAGATGAATCCTTTTTGACCCCGTAAGAGTATGACTTGTCCCGTGGATCCTAAATAAAGTAACCACATCGAACCATATATCGAAATAAGGAAAAATGGTTTTTGACCCGTGGATTCAGAATAAAGTGACCACATTGATTCCTATGTCGAAATATTTTATGGAAAACGTATTTGACCTTTTCTACCCTTGTGGAACCCGAATACAATTTGACCCATGGTGTTATGACAAAAGTTGACTATTATTGGCTCCTATATCGAGATATGCAATTAAAAAGATTTGACCGTTTTTGACATCCGACAACCCCAAGGTACGGTTTTGATCTGATGTGTCTTAATAAAAGTTGATCAGCATTGACCCCTCTATCGAATAAAAGATTTTTGTCGATACGTCAGCATGTGGCCTTGTCTGACCTTCTGTTCCTGATTGGGTTGACCCAGAAAGTTGAAAATAACTATCGATGGAGCTTTTGAAGTCAAAAGTCTATATACCAAGTTTGAAAAGATTCAGTGAAGCGGTTAAAGAGTTATAGCATTTACAGACAGACAGACAAACAAACTAATCGCATAACTACGATTAATAGGTTCATCTTCGTTTTCCTTTTATTTTAGTTTAGTAGTAAGTTTTTGTTGAAAAAAATCGTAGAGAAGTAGTAGTAATAGTAGTAGTAGTAGCTACTATAGTTTGTGGTGGTTGGTGGTGGCGGTAGTATGGTTACACTCATACTCACTCTCTTCTTCTTCTTCAAAAACGAGAGAGGGAGAGAGAAAAGTTTTTCTTTTTGTGTGAGTGAGTGCGAGTTTTTTTCTGCTTCGTGGACAGAGTTCCGCTACTATTTTTCTGAACGGGTTTCGAAAAATAAAACTTCTTGAAAAACTTTGTGTGAGCAAACAAAACAGAGAGAGAGAGAGACGAGAGAAGTTTTAGACGTATAAAAAGAAGCACAACAGGAGGAGAGACAGAGAGAGAGAGAGAATGAGAAGTTTTTAGCAGAAAGGGAGAGAGAAGAACAAGAAGACGAAGAAGTAAAAAAAGAAACGGAGAGAGAGAGAATTTTGTTTGTAATGTAAAAAGTAGGTATCTAATGGAAGTGGTGGCGATGCGATGGTGATGGGGATGATCATGATGACGATGGTGTGACGGAGATGTGCAGCAAAAACGGTGGTGGTGGTGTGTGGCGGTGATGCTGCTGTTTCAAAAGGGCCATGGGGTTATTCACTTGGAAAGATTGGATAAAAATGGCCAATGGGTTTTATTGCTTTTTCAGAGAAGTAAGGGTACATGGGGTTTTTAATTCGAGTTGGGTGGGACGAAAGGGTGAAACAAGGGGAGGATTTCATTGTGTGGATAATTTTGAATGTCTTGATGTGTGGATGACGGTGAGATGTCTTTGAGTAAAAATGGTTCTATAAAGTGTAAACGTAAAAAAGTCAAGTCAAGTCTGGTCTAGTTAAAAGTTAAGTTTTATTGTATGATGTTGAGTTTTTTTTGTACTTTTGTAACTTTGTACGCTGTATTTGTGATTTGTACCATATATCTTTACTCATATTATTATTATTTAGCTTTTTTTTCTGGTGATATGGTGTTGCCTCATCACTATCACTTAAATGCTAAATGCTAAACTTCTATAAAGTCTCGAGGTGGTGATCATGCTGAAGATGATGTTGATGAGGAGGAGGATAATGCTGCTATTTTGTTGAGAAAAAACTCGCTTTTTTAGTTGCTTATTTTTTCGTAGTATTTTTAATAAGTTTGTAGGAAAAACTAGAGAGAACTGCTTTTGCTTGTTTATTGCATGAGTTGCAAGTATATTTAAAAAGATTTTTTCTGAGAAGTTGTAATAAATGTAGAAAAAAAGTTTATGATAAATTGTGGTAAAGTGTAAGCAAATTAGTAATGTAAGCGGTGTTTGTAACAGCAAACATAATATTAAGTTGGTTAATGCATGCTATATAATATTTAGGATTGCATATTATATGGATTATGAACAGAGATCATAATAATATTATTGGGTATTTAGAGTAGAATCATGATGATGATCGTAACCAAAAATGGCGTATATAGTTAGGTACTTTGAACAAATATCATGTTGACCGTCGTCTTTCCTCGTTGTCATAAATAATTTGATATTATGGTGATCATGATCTCTGATCGGAGCACGCAAAAAATTAATATACAAAACTATTTAGTAATTCAAAAGAAACGTGTGTGCATGTGTGTGGTGAAGGTTGATGAATTTAAGCGATAAATAATTGAGATTTGTTGTGACGACTTTATGAGAAATTGAAAAATGAAAATAACAATAAATTTGTGGAAAAAAATGCGGATGGAATTTCCGCGAATGAGTTGTTTGTTAAGTTGAATGGCTACTGTTTTTAATAATGACAAATTGATAATTGTACTTGCTTAGTTTCTGTTAGGTACATTGGTATTTATTCACTTTTATTCGCATGGGAAACTACAAAGATGTTTTTCAAATTTTGCTGTATAAATATTTAGTGTTTTCTTTAGAATTTATGATAGCTTGAGAATGAGGAAAGAGGTGGTTGCGGAGAGCTACCGTCTCGATGATGAGAATCCTGCTCAGAAGGACTGGCATTGGAGTAGTCAAAAATGAAACCGCTGTTTGCATGGCCTCCGCCGCCGTTGGAACTACCAAAATGATCTTTTGGAGAAGCAGTAGTTGCTGGCGATATTGGGGCGGAAGGAGACGAAATTGAAGGCAGGATGACCCCATTTGTGTTAACGGAAATTGCAGATCGATTTGTTCCAGTTGACGATGTATTGTTAGGGTTTGAGCTATCACCGTTACCGGTGACATCTTTAAAGGCGAGGTTTGCTAAATGATTGATCACGGTGCTTTGAGACTTTAAATATTTGTACATGAACCCTGCAACTATGGAAACTATGATAAAACCAACAATGGAAAGTATAAGAATTGCAGAGACTGTGGATGACGTCGAGTCTGAAAAGCACAAAATATATAATGTGATAACAAAAAGAAATTTGTTTAAATTTTAACTTGACATTAAAAGAATGTGTTTTCTTACGAGAGACAGTAACCCGGAATGTCTTTGATATAGTTCCAGCTGGATTGGAAATTATACATTCATAAACATCATCATTGTCCAGCGATACCCTGGGAACGGTCACCGTACTCGTCCCATTAGCTGTGTTCGTATTCAACGAAAATGTCGCATTTCCCTTTTTCCACAAAACTTTCGGCATTGGCTCCCCACTATACTTGCATTCCAAACTTTTCTTTGTGTCATTCAAATACCAAGAGTATTCCGTATGAGTATTCCCCACAAGCGACGGGGCCGTCGGCATTTTCACAACAAATCTTATAGCTTTATGTCCCCATTCTGATGCATTCCATACGGGAGCGTGGCAAGTAATATTTTGCAAGTCTGCTGTTATCTGCAAGTCAAGATATTGTTCATTTTTCCCCAGGAGGATTTCAAAATGACGGATCCCTGCTCCAGGATGATGAAACGGGTACTCATTTTTCGCATCACGCCCCTGAAAGAACTGTTCACTTTGATTCGCGTAAGTAAGGCTCCAAACTAGACCCTGAGCATAGTAATAATGGGAAACTCGACAAACAAACGATCTGTTTTGGCCGATATATAAAGGATCATTTAATTTGGTGACTCGCATCATTTTTTGCCTGTCGCCTTCATTCCAATCGAAATCTACATTAAATATATAGACAATTCTTTCAAATTATGGTTATTTTAAATTAAATGGAAATTATTAAACCGTTGTAAACCTACAAGGATCATCCACAGGTTTCGAACCAGGAGTAACAACTACACTATCATCTTTATTGTCATCGTCCTTATTATTATTGTTGTTGTTTTTATCATCGTCTTTTTTATCCTCTGTGTTTTTATTCCAATGCCTAGGTTTCCACCCCTTCTTCCCACCGCCTTTCCTATTACCACCCCAACCCCATCTTCCAGCTGTTTCCGGCATGGGATAAAAGTATTCTCGAACTACATCAATCCCTGCGCCAACACAACGAAAAACGCCTGCCCGAAGAGTTCTAAGTTGGATCATGGAACAACCCAACTCGGTCTTTTTAGCACTTTCCATTACGTGGAGGGTGTGCTTTGCAACGGCACAGATTGTTGGATGCATACATTCTACCAGTTTCAATTTTGGAGGTTTTTGTCCCGCTGAACAACAGGTTAGTTCTCTGCTTGTAGAATTGATACTGTAAAAAGCTCCATGTTTAATAGTTTCATTGAATTCCGGCTTTGGTCCGTCTATTCCGAAATGAAATAAATAAATAATACCACATTGTAGTCTTAGTTTATCTAATTATCTAATAAGCAACTTACCATCTGCATCAATAACATTAAATGTGACAGTGTCGCCATCCCCCTCATTATCGTCCTCCGCCTCCCCACCTTGGCAAGTATACCTTCCATAAGGATTTGGCAAATTCGTCATTGTGAATCCTACCCTGGGATCGTACTGAACGGAGCCATTCTTCCTTATCACCTCTTCCGTATTGCCCACCTCCTTCATCAAACGGGGCACCACTTCAGGATGAGATACCGTACAAGGCAAAACAAAGTTCGCACTATCATTTCTAAATGGAATATTAGGTGGCCTCCTGTAAGATCTCGCCAATGTCAAAAAAGGGGGTGAGCCCCCTTCCCAAAAGACATACAAACTTTGGGAAAGTCCTGGATAGCCCACCTTTTGACAAGTGTAATTCCCACTCACACTATTTGAGTCAAAACTTAGAAAACTTAGTTCACTGGAGAAACGTTTGATTTCCAGACCTTCAGCGACTACAGTAGTTTGCAAGGCATATTGAAGTCGACTGTGACCACCCCATCGTTCCCTATGAAATCGCCATTCAACAGGGAAGGATGCGTTACAAACCAGACTAAGGCCTCGAATCGAACTGGGAACAACAATGGCGTCATGGTAGGGGGAGTTGCCAAGTGGAGGGGAGGAATTGGTGTGCCACTCACGACTCTCAAAGTCGCTTTCCATCCAACCACCAATACTGATATCCGGTCCGGTCATCATTATGTCAATACTTGAAACCACTCCATTTTGTACTAAAATTGTTAAACTTATCCATATAATCAGTACACTTAACTGGGAAAACTTCATCGAAGAAAACATTTTCGGACTTTAAACAATCAAACTGTTTAAAAACTGTCGATAATCGTTTAATTGAAAAAAACGATGATGGTATTGGTGTCAACTGTTGCTCATCATACTGATTTTCAAATTAGCAACTAAGCATATTGTAAAATTCTTTAGATTGCTGATGGAATTTTTATGATGAACATGAAAAGTACGACGCACAAACTATTTACGACCTTGATTATGATTTTTGTGAATAAATCGGGATCCATCCAACCAATGATGACGTTTATGAAGACTGTCTGACGCTAATTCAATTTTTTTCTGTACATAAAAAAGTGACATTTCATGACAAATTACATAGTAATAGTGTTGGCAGACGACCAATAATGGTCAGAGGAGGAGGAAATTACGATTTCATTTATATGGCAATTGCAAGCTGAAAAACGGAAGCTCATTGTTGTGCGGGTCCTTTCATTACTAAAATTGTGGTTCATGATCACAATATAAATGATGCTGACATGCAATTCATACGTTTTTAATTGGATAAATGTCCTTTGAGCTAGTGTACTGGACAACAATAAGATTCATAGAGTCCAGTAGAATACAGTTTTGATCACAGTTTCAATTGTATCTATCTTCGCTTGTCTATTTTTTTTGTACCTGGTTATTGGATTGCTTGCATTGATGAAATGACGAAAACTTGCCCTGAGCAATAGTAGCGCCATCTATTCCTGATGCTAGAATATACCAGAAAGATATCCAAAGATTTCGATGAACAAAGGCTTGCATGCCGTCCAAAAAAACTCCCCTTGCTTCTTATACATTTCAAACCATCTTGCTTTGAAGCCATAATAGATGTCGTAACAGAACATCTAAGAAACTTTTGGCTGATGAAAATGAAGCGATGAATGAAGGTTTTGAACAAAGACTTGCCACTTGCGAGTTTATGGGGGAAATAGTACAGCTTTATTTTCTGCCACAAGAGGCGATTCAGAGATGGCCGTTGATGGTTTTCAAAAGAAACTACGACTATAACCGTCACATTTATTTGGCCTCTGCTTTTTATATGATTTTATTATGACAGTAACAACAAATCTCTATAATATTTTTTCTTGTAGAGTGAAAACGTAATGACTTGAAAGACAATAAAAAATGCTTTCACTTTTATTCTCATAATCATATTTTTATGAAGCTTTTTCCTCCATTTTATCTTGAGAAAATGTTGGAAAGAACAAGCACAAGCACCTATTAAAATAAAATGTACACGAAGGAATAATGATAAATCTATTTAACCAGCGTTTATTAAAACGCGTCAATCAAGTTATTTGTCATTTTCCCGTTGTCAAAACTGATTGAATTTTGAAACGAGTCATCGTCATTATGGTGCTGTTGATATTTTGAGGAGGCTGACGTTGACACAGAGGCGGTGGATGATGAAGGCAATGGGACTCCAAGACCACCTAATATACCCCCACCACCTACTCTTGAGCTTGTGCTTCCACTACCACCACTGTTTCCTATTGCCCCACCATTCTGGAAATTGACTGCAGTGGAGGATGTCAACTGGTTAATTTCCTGCCGGTCCTTGTGCAGTCGCCGTAAAAGATAAACGATTCCTATCAAGAGGCCAACAGTAAGGGCGCAAGATATCACAAAAAATATTGTTGCTGTCCAGGATTTCGCCTCTATGAACCAAATAAACCGAATATAAGTAAAACAAAACATGTTCACATTTTTTCTGGTTTCTTTCCCACAGAAAAAAACTTTGTCATTCTCATTTATATTTTAGGAAACCACAAAAAAGTAATGGTTAAGTACTAACCCAGTACAGTGATATGAAACTCTTTGGTGACTTTTCCTCCAAAATTGGTGGCGACACAGCGGAACACGCCATGAGTGCTGTAGGACACGCGGTTAATTCGTAAAGAACTGTGGCTCAGTTTCGGTGTAATGTTTGGCCTCTCATTTCTCTTACGGTTATTATTATTGTCATCCTCCTGGTTATCCTCAGTATCATCGCCGAGACCATCTGAAGAAGGGGCACCAGTTGTTGTGGTAGTTGAAGTAGTAGTAGTTGTTGTTGTTGTAGTGGTGGTAGTTGTGGTGCTCGTAGGTTGAGTGGTAACATTTGGCTCGAACACGTGGTAATTGTGTGCAGTCTCTGCAATTGTCTGTTAGAAAAAAGTAAAGTAAACCAGACCAAAAAAACTAGACAATTTTCTTCGACAATAATCAGAAAATGTCATTTTTTATATTTTGTATAAGAAATGACATGTGACATGACACAGGTCACACCAACCTCATTATCCTTTTCCCAATGAAATACAGGAGCTGGCACTCCTTTTGAGGAACAGGTCAAAACTTTTTCTGTTTCATTGGCGTACCATGTAACAAGCTCAGTCTCGTTTATTGCGTTGTCCAACAAAAGAGGTGACATCGACTCTGTAATATATTTTCAGTGTTTTATTGAAACTGACAAGAATTTTGTATTGATCAAAACTAATAAAACATTTAGGCACACTTTTTTATTTATCATATGATTACCGTTCACGTAAAGATAGTAAATTTTTGTAACCCAAATAGAAGAATTGAATACAGGCCCAAAACAAAGTACAGACTCCATGTCAGGATCCGCCATAAAACTTATCATATTCGAGTGACGGTTATTGTCACCGCCATAGTAAATCCGTCTATTTCGACTCGTGTTTACTGAATCTCCTGAAAAAATATATATTTTAAAATATCTTGTTTTATTTTAAATATTCTTCCATCATCAGTTTTTCTTTTTACCATCAAGTTGAGTCATAGTTTGATTCTTCCATCGAACCATCCAATAGTTCCCACTCGCAAAATAGTATCGACTCATATGACATCCGAGATTAAGCAGCTGCTTAGAATAAATTGTCTTATCATCTTCTAATTTTCCCTGGCTTCCAGCGATCCCGCCCCCTGCGATACCCAAACTGTTTGCGTAATAGTAGTCCTGTTTGGATGGAAAACCCACTGCAATCATCTCTTGAGGATCTATCTCCTCCCAGCGAAAATCTGGAGAAAGACGTTCAAAAACAGAGAATAAAAAAATCTCAGTGGATCATAAAAAAGCCCAGACCAATCCTACATCCTACTTTCACTCTACTTTCACTACTATCATGTCAGATATTCAGAAATTGAGAAAGTCTGGAAAAGAGATCTCAAACATCTTCTTCTTCTTCATCTTCTTTCTCAAGATACCTAGTTTTGTGCGCTTTTCAAGAGGAAAATTGCAATGGACAGGAAGGAAATTGCTTGCATGCTTTCTTGCATCTTATCATCATTTACAAATCTTATCTTCCAGCAAAATACTGCAAATTGAATTTTTTTTTCTTCTCCCACCCAAACAAACTGACAACCACCACTACCAACCAACAACCCTAACAACAAAAACATATATAATTCCTCCAACAAACCAAAAACATATATATTCCATTCAACTTTCTCCCCGAAAAAAACTTTCAAAAAATAAATTAAGCTGTATTTACATGTAGTCGTGTTTCTCTTTTGATTCCAAGGAACCCTGTCTACTCGCACCGGTACAATAAATTCCTTGTAAACGTTGTACCCTCCGTCACCGATGCATCGAATGATTCCAGTATGCATGTTCTTCAGAGTTAAAACCGAACAACTTCCACGTCTCCTTCCTTGATTCCAGGGATACCAACTGAGCTGAACACAGGTTCACCAAAACAAGTGAGCATTCAAAACCAAAAATGTGATCATCGTCATCAGAAAAATATGACAAGATAAACATTAAAAAATATATAGTTTTGTAAATAGAGACCACATCAGAAGTGAGAAATTCCCTGAGTCCACAAGTGCTTGGGTGCTCGCAAATCATCATGTAGATTTTTGGAGGTTTCCTCGCTCCATTTTTGGCACAACATTTTACTTGTTTACTGTCCTCATCATAGTCGAACGTGTAGTTTGGCTCCAAGGAGGAGCCCGAGGAGGAAGAGGATTTTGTATCTAGAACATATTATTTTACAATCTCCCATGAATTTTTTATACTTTAATAATAAAACGAATAACAGTTTTTCTGTTACGTAAACTGTTCTTTTTAGATAGGTATACTTTTTTGCACGTAAAATTTGCTCCCTACCATTTTTGTGAAGGACACGAATGATTAGATAGTCCTGTTGGTCCACTGAGCATTTGTAGGTGCCCAAGGGATTTATCAAATTTTGCAGAGTAAATCCCGTCCTCGGAGAATACAGGATCGACTCGTTTACGTAAAGTTGCTCTTCGTTTCCTGGCTGATATATTTTGTTGCGTTTTATGTAAAAAATAAAAATAAATTGGAATACAATCTGCATTTATTACATTTCTTCCTTCGTTTCACCAATAAACCATACAATAAAGTTTTTTCTCGGGAGTTTTTGGGTACGATACTTTTATAAAATATTTAGAAATAAATAAGCGTAACGTGTAATTTAAAGCAACCTGGAGTTAAATACGGAAAAAAGGCTTTAAAAATTACATTGAAATTTGGATCAAATACAAAATAAATTGTGTAGAGACGAGTTTTACTTCCTTTTTAAAACGTTTCCACTCCCACACGCACACGTGGTTATTTTTAAATTCAGCTTTATTTTCATGAAAATAAACTTTAAAAACATACGTACATACATCGTCTGGAGATATATATGAGAAAGGGAAGAGAAAGTTTACCATGTTTTTATGTTTTTCTTGATGATTTTTCTTTTGGAAAGGAATTGAACATGAAATGGCATGCAAAATGCAAGAAAAAAACTAGACAAGAATATTTTTGCTACAATTCGTTATGTTACGCCCTGGGAGCACGTTGTCGTTATTCTTGGCACAAAAAAGAGAGAAACCCAAACAGACAGACGGAAAAATACTGCTTTTTATTTCCTTACATTTTCCGTCTTTTTATTTAAAAAAAATAAAATGCTGCTCTTAGAAAACAGGTACAAGAAAAAAGCGAGCTCGTGTAAAATATTCGACAGAAATGGCAAAAGTTAACAAACAAAATGTTGTACTTTTTATAGCAGAACCCTTTGGAAGTTACCCCGTTTTTTAAGGCTCATGTCAATCAAAAGTAAATAAGAAAATAAGTTTGAGTTTTTAACTTATTTTTCTCTCTCGTTTCTACCGTTATTTGATTAATTCCAAGCTCAAATTTATAAACAGTTTTGTTTTGCATACGACAAAATATTTTAAATTCATTTTCTTATAAATACCGTATACCTTATTATTAGAGTCCGAAGGAAGTTTAAGTAATTTTGGCGTTTTATCTGGATCGGACACGTGACACGGAAGGTGAATATCGTCCTTATCGGAATTCAGTGTGATTGTCAAATTTTCTTTGGAAAGCACTAACACACTTCCAAATGTCGCTGAAAAAGTATATATATTTTCATAAAATATATCAAATAAACATATAATTTGTTTTTAAAATAAACATTGAACTTACACGTCCAAAATACGTGAACACTACTCGCAATCTCATGTCTGGCTCCACTTTGACAGCTATAATTTCCCGACAACTGTGAATTTGGTCCGTTCATCGTAAGTATAGAAACATAAGTGAATGTAGAAGGGTCAAAAGGGTCATCAAACTTTCTTATCGAAAGGACCCTCAACGCATTATAAACATTCGGATGTAGTTTAGAATGCGCCAAATTCCAAAATATCGGATAACTCGCCTCACACTGGAATGCTATCACATTAGCATAACTCGCTACAACATAAACTGACTCATTTTGAGACAAAATGGAGTCTGGAGAGACTTCCGCGTTAAAAAGAGGATCCCCTCCAAGGTCACCAGAAGAACCGTTCAATAAATGAATATAGGGCAGATCTAGTCCATTAATAGTACGGGATTTTGGGGCTGGTGTGGTTTTAAAGTTATTAGGTGGAGAGTAAACCCGCAAGGATGACACAAAACTTATTGCCACGGAAACCAATACGATTAACGTTACGGATAACCGTAATTTCAAAAACTGATTACTATACAATAAAAGCATGTTTATAAGAAACTGATAAAACCACTAAAAACTAAAATGGAAACCTAATCATTTATTAAAATATGTATTTAAATATTACATTTTTTGCAATAATTGTCATGACGTTCGATTCAATCTTTATCTGTCTAAAATTTGCAAAAAAATGGTTTTTTGGAGTTTAACAAACAACAGAAAATAACTGTATTGAATATCATGCTTCGTTTATCATGACTCCATAAAAGTCCATTTGCTGCACGCACATTCCTTTCCTTCATGGCTCAACAGGAAAATTAATATCTGATGAAGGTAGTGTGCAGTTGAGTGGTGAATATGACAATACCAGGAGCTCCATCAACCCAAAAAAAAAATCTTTTGTATCTTTATCCCAATCTCATGATTTACTTTTTAGAAAATTCTTTTCACCGGCATCAGTAGCAGCACACGCGGAATCACTAAATTCCTCGTTTCAAACTCGTGCACGCAATACACAGTGCATTAGGTATGTAGTATCCGTATCAAATAATGTAGTTGTCATAATTTCACGCTTGACTAATTCCCAGTTTGATAGGCTGTCATCACCACCACCACAATTTGGTGTACATTTCTAATGTATATTTTAAGGCCATCACATCATATGATTTTATTACATTCTCCATGAATGTGACATGAAATGATGTTGATCAAAAAGGAACAAATAGGAAATTCCGTTTTTTATGTGAAACACGCATATATTCTCTCATTAAAATAAAATGAATTCACATATTTTTATTTATAAGTTTTATATTTCATTTTCGAATTAATATTGTACAATTAAATGTTATAATGTTCATATTTGTATGTATTTAATATATATTTGAATAAATAAATTTTAGTATGTTTATAATATTTTTAGGTACATTCGATATATATATATGTTTATAAGCAAAAACAAATTTTATGACAAAATGACACAGAGCAAGAAAAAATGCAGCATAAAAAGTAAAGTAACAAAACAAATTTGAACATCTTGTTCCGGCTAAAACCCTTTCACCTTTAAACTTTCCCTTTCTTCCTTCTTTTTACACAACCTGTTGTTGTAGTTGAAGCCATTGAATACTAAACTTATAACATAGTAAATAGTTATAACAATAAAGCTCAGGTTATGTAAGACTCAAGTTATATTTATCTTTTTCTTTACAATTTTAAATTTAGGTACGTTTATGTGCTTATAGGTTAGCAGAGGAGGTAGCAGATCCCTTTTAAAAACGAGAAAAATTTCATTGTACTCAACGTCCTTCTCAAGACGAGAAAAATGCGCAATCATAAGCTATACATCAAAAACTTTTGCCTGGAATAAAACCCAAACACATAATATGCAATCATCACAAATATTACGTAAAATAGCTTATATTTAAATGTTCATAACTATTTCATATATTAATTCTGTTATAACCTATGTCAAAATATTATAAGACATATTACTTTAGTGCATTAAAATGTTAATCCGTTCCCAATCACATCAAAAATTTGTAAGGTAAGTATAATGTGAGCACAAGTTCAAAACTAATTCTATTATTTATCATTTGATAACAGGTACATACATCACTTTTGTTAAATATATACTACTAAAAATGTATTTAAATATCTTCCCATTATCATCCCATAAATACATTATAACATGATGACCTTCATTACACTTCAATAGCTCATTCATCATCATCATCATCGTCAAAATAAATCATAGCATCTCGTCTAAAAGTCAACACGAAACCAAAAGAGTGGAAAAGCACATCTCTCCAAAAAAAACTCAGAATGATGATGAAAATGAAGCAACAGCTCTCTTCCTGATTAAATGAGACAGGTATGTACGACACTATGCATTTTATACTCTTATTTTCACCCCATTTTCCTATAAACATAATACCATTTAACTTTATAGAAGTAAACCTTGCCACCTTGCACTTGTGACTTTTTCCTGTCGTTTCCCTTCCCTTTCAAGCTCATCATCACAAGAAGATTTCCTGTGAATAATTAATTTTAGAAATGAGCTCTCCTTCTGCTTCCATTAATTATGATCGTTCTATGCCTCTTCACTCCTCTCCAGTTTCTCTCCTTGTCCCCAACTTCATTTACTATCCACTTCTAAACCTTTTTATCCTTTTTCCCATTTTGAATAAATAAAATAGCAACAAAGCAAAACAGCAAGGTTTTCTGTTTATAATAGAATAACAGGAATAATTATAATGGTGGATGGATGAGAAGGAGGAAGCATAAAGGTTATATAAAAACAGGCTGTTCTCTACTAAATGGAAAGCGAAGCCATGTGCCATCTTTTTCCATCTCATAATCATCTCTTCTCAGTTTCCCTTTTCTTCTCACAGTGGTTTCATTTGGTTTTCCACGAGAAAAAGGATGGTGTTCGTGGTGGTGGTGGTGACGGTGGTAATCACGGAGGAAAAAAAGAAGCATAACAGGAGATATGGGAGGAAAAGGATAGGAGGATGTGACACTAAACTAAGGATGAGTTTTTTTTATTTTTCCTGGAGAACTCGCTCAGAATTCAGAGTTCGAAGTTCATAGCTACCACTTCCTCTTTTCTCTCTCTCTCTCTCGTCTTGTCTGCTAATTAGATGTGCTCAGTTGAAAGTTTCAACTTTTTCGAGACTTTCGAGTTGCTGTTCTCTTCCGACTCTAGCTGCTTTCTGCTCTTTTCACTTTTACAAGGAATGATACACGAAATAGAAACTAACAACAACTTTCTCTCTCTGAACTCAACAGGATGAGAAATGAGGAGGGAATAAGAAACAGATTTTACAAAAACTAAACTGGTTACAATAGAAAACATAAACTTTGGCTTTTTCTCACTCATCTTGTGTGTATTTTACTTGTTCCTTTTACTTTCTTCCACATGTAAACTTGTTTCATGTTTTTTGGACTGACAATGCGTGCATATGGCAGGTCACAAGCAAAGTTGTTCTTCTCGAGAAGGAAACTTAATAGGAGTAATAAGGAAATATTATAATTATAGCAATAATAATAATAATCTGAGTCGCAACTCCTCACAATTTTCCCTATATCCACTTTCAACTTGCTTCACACATATCTTATGTTTTATATGCACATGTCCAGACTAATAATAATGAGAAGAAAAACAAAAACAGTTTATTATGCAAGAAAAAGACAAAAGTGAAATAACAGTAGAAGATGAAGAGGAACAACAGCAGGAACAAGAGCAAACACGCCATGTCTGATTATATTTTATTTTAATGGGTCCACGCGCATCCAGTCACATTCTCCTAAAAAAATAAACATTTCCTTCTTAACCTTTTCACTATACAAAATTGTATACTGGGAACATTACCACACACACAAGAATAACATCTCTTCTTTCATTCCCAACGACTCCTTCCACATAAATCCCATTTCTCGTATTTCTCTTCTTGATGACGGTGGCATACTCTAGTTTAACCCTATTTTGGTCCAAATATCCTTTTTTTGTAATCTATGTTTGTAGGTTATTCCTATTCCATTTCCCCAAAAATATATAAAAGTGGGCAAAAAAGGAAATAAAGAAAACTAGAAAAGTGTGGATTGAATTTATATATTTTTTGTCAGAAAGGCAGGGAGACATAAGAAAAGCGAAAAGCGTGACGTAAAGTTTTTAAAAAAATTAGAGCTTTATGCATGAACACACATGCAAGGAGGTGGAGGTGGATAAAAAGGAGGTGGAAATAGAAAGTGGAGGTGGAGGAGGACGAGAAGGAGGAGAAATAAGAACAGGCATTTTTCATGAGAAGGAGAAACTTAAGGAGCGGAAACAACAACTTTTTTCAGTGGTGGTGGCGGTGAAGCTTGCTTGGAACAGAAAGATAGAGAGACGGAGACACTCCAGACAAAATAAAAACTTCTTCTTTTTCGAGTCTTCTTGATTTTCTTGGTTTCATATAAGCAGAAAATGATAGGACAAACATAATCGCATCCACTTTTCTAATGATAATAATAATAATAATCAAGTTGGCGGATAATAAATATGTATGTGTATCGGTGTGTGTGTGGATTGTTTTTGTGTGCCTGAAAGTTGGAACTTTGGGAAACAAGATGATGTTTGAAAAAGTTCAAGTTGCTGTTTTCCTGCTGCTGTTGTTTTGGGAATGTTAAGAAGCTCATATTTCATTTACAGTGAATAATAGGGAAATATATAGGATGTCTGGTTGGTTTGAGTGTTATAATTTTCCAGATAAAATAAGAACAAAAAGATAATAAAATTGACTTTCTTGGAAAATATAAGTTAGAGGAATATTGCAATATAAACTGCATTTTTTGTTGCTGACGTCAAGAAAAAAGAAAGCGATGCATGTTGACTATCGTAGATAATTACCATGACGGGAAATTTAAGATGAAAAATATTCTCATGACAAAAAGTAATGGAGAATAATGTTTTTTTCTAATGATATAATACAGAAAAACGATGATGACGAGATGATGTAAAAAAATTTTACCACCAATATTTAAAATTAATTTTATAATTATATCGTGCAACTTTTAAATAGTGTAATATGTAATTATTCTATTAATTTCCTTACCTTTCAAACAATTTGTTTGTTCTACCTAAGATATTTTTTTAATGTTGATAATCCATTTTTTTATGTTTATAATTGTTAATTGTTACTGTAATACTCTAGACTTCATTAATTTTTCAGATTAATTCCCTTCCTTTCCGTTTAAGTCATGTAGGAATATGTGATGGGTGGGGGTGGATTATACACAGGCTGTAATGCCTGAAGCCCGCTGTTTTTCGGCACAAGTTTAGTCCTTCCATCCGGTGTTTTCATGACCACATAGTCCCTTCCATTGATATTCTGGAGGAACTTGTCCGTATCAAAGAATCCGGGTGCGGCACCAGGCGGGACGCTCAAATTACCTTTGTAGAATCCAAGCGGCTTCTCAGCAGGTACCAGTTGGTTGTTCACTGCATCAAACACACAGAAAAAAATTATATAATATGAAATGTTTGAATGTTATTAAGTATTTGAAAAAGTTTTTTTGAAAACCAGCAGATTATTATTATTATTACATGATCATTTTTTTACTCTAACCGTCTACCTAGCAAAGTTTTCACTCAAAAACTTTTCTTTCCTAAAAATTCCTGTTTATTCCATGCCATTTGGCCAAATATCTGGGATGCATCATCATCCTATCAGATAAAGACGCACACAAAATATAACTTTGGAATATTTTTTATCCTTTGTAATGAGGACAGTAGTGAGTGTAAAATAAATTATGGTGAAAACTGCCATTAGGATAAAAATAACTTGGTAGAAAAATAAAGCTATTTTACTTGCTCATCCTTTTTTTCCTCTCTACTTTTACATGCGTGTATATGCCAGCTTATAACAATGGAAGATTAGTCATGGCAAATTTCCTGCAAACTCGAGAGACACTAAATCATCACCACCTACATATTATACACCAACTCAAAAAAAACTCACTTTCTATACACCACCACCGCATCATGATAAGAATCATCATGATCATGATCATCATTTTCCTGGGAAAAAATAAAACTTTCTTCTTTTTTTTCTACCGAAATATTTTTTTGCAACTTTTTTTTCCATATTGCTCTCTCGTATGTGGTATGATGGATATATATTTTGTGTGTGTGTGATCTGCTTTCCCTACTTTCACCATAGCCATTACAAAGATTAGTTGTGTGTGTAACAAAAAACGAGAAGAAGAAGGACTAAAAGTAGAACTTTTTATTTAGAAGCTGCTAGACTGGACTTACTCTTTTTGTTGAAAATAAATTTGGAGGCACACTCGCAAATGAAAGTGATGAATGCCAACAAGTATCCAGCGCCACAGAGACAGTATGTGGTCATCAAGTCGCCATTCCTTAGCTGACGCTCACGGAAATCAGAGTCGGCATTACACGGATCCTTTGACGGCAAATCTTGCGTTTTCCAGTAGTGGAACAGACCCGCCTTTGTCAATTTGTCCAGTCTGAGATGAAGTACGGCATAATATACAAAAAAACATAATAAAACATGTATAAATAGAAAAAAACGACGCATAAAAAATTTTGTGCTCGTTCAGCTTTCCACTCAAATTTGTTTTGATCATGAGGATTCCTTTCAGAAAATGATTATTTTTGCGTGGCATATTTGTGGATGTAATTTATTATTCTGTCCTTACAACAAATAACACTTGATATTTATTTATGCATTTATTTTTCTCTCTGCCGAGGAGAGAGAGGGACTTACACAGGGTCAAATAGAGGTTTGTAAGGAGAGCCTTTCTTAAATGCCATTCCGTAAGCCATTCGAAGTACCGGTTGTTTTGACATGATGAAAGCACACCGCTTGTGAAGTGGCGTGTTCTTCTTGGACTGAGCTCGAAAGTCCTTGTAGATAATACGCTCCACTCGACTCTGCTCATCAATCAAGAGATACTCTGCACAAGAGATGGAGAGAAAGTGAAGTAGAAAAGTGAAAGTGACAAAGACGGAGAAAGCAATCTATGTATAAGGTTTCTTCAGGTGGATATATAAGTGGTATATATACTTACTATATCTTCGAACCAGCTCAATGATCTCCTTGTAATTGTCCAAAAATTTCCCGTATTTCTCATAGTTGTATCGTACCCTCTTGAATTCCAGCCATTGTTGTTCATTCTATTGTTTTACAGAAAGAGAAAGCAAAGTTTATAAATAGAACATAATTAAATGGCTGTTTGTTTACTTTAGGAGAAAATTAAAAAAATAAAAGATTAAATCCTTGTTTTCTTAGTTTATATTTTATCAACTTGCCATTGCGTAAGTGATGTTGTCCGTGTTTGGTGTAGGTCCAGCTCTGACGACAGCTTCAATAGTGTCTCCCTTTCTTGCAATCCATTTGTCTCGGTAGCCAACCTTTTCCAGCCTGTCGTAAGGAATGGGAACTTTTGAGAGTGTCAGGTAGGCAGTCAAGTTAGCGGTGTAAAAAGCAGTTAGAATTGTTACGAATATCCACCAGGTCGCAAACAGGATTCGAGTAGAATCTAATAAAAAAGGGAAAAGCAAATAAAATATAAAATTAAACTCCAGAAATGCGACCTACCCAAACTAATAACTAGTTACAGGATAGTCAACAACAATCAACGTCTTATTACTTGATTTCACTTGAATTGACGTCAATCCCATTTATAAATAAACATACATTTCTATGGAATAAGAATAATTACAGGGGAAAAGAAGATATAAAACCTAAAAAATTAATTTGAGAATGTTTGAACAAGGAAGGAAGGGAAAATGCAATTCGGAATGAAGAAAATTAATAAAAAAGTTTGCACTTTTTTAGTTCATTCACCTTTTTTAAATGGCTAAATTGCATTTTTCATATTAAAAATATATACGTCAACCATAAAAAAGTCGGGATTTTTTCCCCAAATAACTTACCTGCCATTGGCTTGAGAACTGAGCCTTGTTTCATAAGAGCACCATAAACGAACCAGACGCAAGAGCCGAGGGAATAGTAAATTCCCAATGTCGGATGTCCTTTGCAAAGCCAACAACGAAATCGAATCATGCCGTAGCATAGAGGTCCCATCATTACCAAAGACACCAGCAAATAGTACCAAACCTGGCGTCGTATAAAAAAATAATATAGATATTATATATTATGCCTTGTCAAAAATGATTTTGTAGATCATCAGTCAAAAAAATATTATCAACGAAATAGTACTTCTTTTTTGGTAGAATGAAACAGTTTTACTTTCTTTTCTGGAGAAAGTTAAGTAGCACAAAAGTAAAGTGTGTACTTTGGCATGCATGGATACATGGATAGATTTTTTTACAGGTGACAAAAATAATGAACCAGAAAAAAGACTTTTTTATTTGCTTTCTTTTTTTACTTCTTTATACTTTTACTGTCATAAATAGACTATTATTGCGGGAAAAGAAATGCGGAAGAAAAGTAAGAATATTATTTTTTATCATGGAAAAATATGACATTTTACGGCTGACTTGATACTTATTACTAC
>JAQFYG010001075.1:0-21527 GCA_034694325.1 Entomobrya corticalis
AACTAACTATTATGAACATTTAGTAATTACATAGAGAGACCAAGTTAATTACTTAAGTACATAACAGCAAGTTACACACATATTTTCTTACATCTTCTGAATGGCAAGTTAATTGGTAAAAAGGATAAAAATTATTTCTTGGAGAATGAATTATTATTGTCTTATTTCACCCCAGAATTTTTGTAGTTTAACAGTTACAATATTAAATGGAAGTTAAAGTTAATTAGCTGCAAAAAATACAGCAGATTTTGTTTGAAGTTCACAATAATTTAAAATGATATTGAATTATTGAGGTAGGTTACGTTACAATTTAAAATAGTTAATCATCAGGTAATCAGTAGCATCATGATGAATGTGATTATAATTAATTATATTTTTAAAATTAGGATTGATACCCTGATTATCATTTAAAATCACAGAGGAAGTATTTGTAATTTGTAGTAATTAATGAGCAGTACCGAAATAATTGAAGAGTTTAAGTTAAAATGGAATGGGTTAACAGTAGTAAATGGAGTTAAAAGTTAAAATCTCTTTTCTGTAGAATGCGCTTTGAAGATTGAAGATACTTAAGCACCAATAAAATATGATAATTTACTCGAAGAACCATTGACAATTAGCGGGCATGTCTCTTGAGCATTTCGAACACTTTCGGGTAAATCACGTTGGTTTCAGTCCCTTTGAACTCCTCCATGATCCGTTGCTGCCGGAAGAACTCCAGAACCGGGTCCGTGCTTTTTTTGTACTGATCGAGACGCTTGCCAACTGACTCTGGCTTATCATCCTCCCTTTGAATCAGGTCCTCACCGGTAACGTCATCCTTCCCCTGCAACAACAAAAGTATATTTAATAATTTATTTTTATTTCACTTCTGAAAATCAGTATTCATTGTAATTGGCACTTAGCTAATAGTTTTAAAGTTAACGGTTACACTTACGGGGACCTTTGGGGGATTAAACTGCAAATTGTAGACCCTGCCACTAGAAACATGGATCCAGCGAGCCTTAATCCGCTCGATAATCGTCTCAAAAGGCACGTTCAAGTAGATAACCAGATTGGGTGCGTGACTCTTCATGAGGCGCTCGGCCTGTTCAACGGTCCTCGGATAACCGTCCAACAGCCAGCCAGTCCCTGACTTGGAGTTGTTTAGCTCGTGCTCCATGAGTGGGGCCAGCAGCTCAATACCCACCAGTCCTCCAGCACTCACAATCGGCTCAATCTTCTTTCCGAACTCTACAAGCAGCAAAGTAAATTATATAATTAAGTAATTAACAATCAAGTAAAAGTTAATTATTGCTTAAATGCTAGTTAAACCATAAACCCACCAGTTTTATCCATGATATGCTTTCGCAATAGATCCCCACTTGACAGATGGTCTAGTTTGTAGTCTCGAACAATCCGCTCAGAAACAGTACCTTTTCCCGAGCCCGGGGGTCCGATGATTATCGCATAAATTTTGTCATGGTTACCCCTGGTCCCAAAAGCAGCATTTTGTTGGAAGACCGCCCTATTTTAAAAACAAGACAATTAACTAATTACAATCAGAATCATTACCACTTTACTAATTAACTTGTTAAAATTGAATTTATTAACTTACCCTGGAAGACTCATCATTCCCTTAACTACTCCTCCCCCTCCTCCTCCTGACACAATACTTACGAGACCCCCTCCCATGGAGAAGCCTCCCCTCCCACCAGACATCACTCGAGTAAACAATGGCACAGCCATCGCCACCCAAACTAATTATAATTAACAATTAAAATTGACCAAGTACGGGATGAATAGCCTCTAATCTCCTTCAAAATTATTGATCCTGATTCTGATCCTGCTGATCCTGATTCTGATCCTGTTGATCCTGATTGTCGTCGTCACCGTAAAGCCACCGTCCTATTTTCCCAAAAATAATAAAAAACAAAGCAAAGTACCAACAATTAAAAACCCCAATTAAAATAACACATCAATCAACAAGTTCAATGAATTCAACCAGCAACCAAAATAAATAAATAAATAAATAAACCAAAACAGTTAGTTAGTAATAAACCAGCAATTAATCACTCACTTAACCAAGTACAAAACAAATAGATCGACAAAAAGACAAGCCCCCAGTACCCGTAGTGCCAGATAACAGCAATTAACGCTTCGTAGTCAATTTCCGGAAATTCCATTAATAATTAACTATCTCAACAATTAAAATTATCAAATTGCACCACCACCACCGATTTTCCCAAGAGGACCCCCAACCAAAAAGCAACACCACCAATTTCCCAATTAAAACAATAAATAAAAAACCCCAAAAAAGCAACCAGTGAAAATTCCCAATTAAAAATAATTAACTCAACAATTACCAGTCTTAATCTCTCACAAATTCCCCGTTAATTAATTTAATTAAAATTTAATATTTACATCTGAGCCCGCAGCTGCTATGCGATCCATCCATTCACACCGGCACATGTACTCCTTCTCAATCCACCACCACCACCACCACCACCACCACTTGCAGCACACAGAAAAGTTGAGGGGCCGTACATACACCACATAACCCACAAATGCTAAAAACAAGTTCTCCCACCCACTCCCCAAATATTTCCATGACCATCCATTCACCACTTGCTTCATTCCTCAAAATTTATTAATTGCCCCACCCCCAAAAATCCATAACAAAACACTTGGACAGCCCCATACCGGCTCTTCATTCTGGAACAATATGCAATGCAAAATGCAATAGGAACTACCTATTCAACTATTCTCCTTTCTCGGAGACCCCCTTCCCATCTAAAAACACATGCATCCTCCAGCAACCATCGAGTTTTCTGAGAATCCACCAGGGTTGGTCCTGGGCGCCCGGAAAAAGTTGAAAAATTTCCCAAGAAGGAAAAATAATTTTCTCCACAGATGGGCATTATCCCATAATACCTTCCCATTCTACAAAACAATAATAATAGCCCGATATACACACAAAACCAACCTATCATCCAATCATCATCATCATCATCTCGACCTGGAGCAATTTCCTGACAAACAACCTAGTTTTCTGGACAACTTTTTTCCTAATTATTTCTGTCCTCTCTCATTAATTAAACCTTATCTTTAATCTTTAATCTTATCAATCAACAATTAAATATTATACATATTTACAATAAATCCTCTCTAGTTAAAACCAAACAATTATTGTTTAGTAATTTTAATTGTTAGTTATCTTTTGCAAGATACAAGATAAGCTGCTGGAGATACTCAAATAAATTTTTAAGATAATTTTAAAATCGCCGCCGATAAGCCGCCGCCAATAACAAACCAAACCAAATATTTATAAAAAGTGCAACTCAACCAAAAAATTTACTAGTTTTAATTGTCGCTTTAAGTTTTTAATTGTTATTTTTAAATGATAACCACAAGCAAGGAGAAGATAAGCAATCTGATTAGTTTTAAATGGCCAGTGTTCCTTTTTTAATTAAAATATCAACGACTTGTTATCATAGAGATTTCCTCCGACGCTGGTTTTAATGATAAGTTTTAAAAAAAGGGATAAGCTGTAATTGTAATTAAATTTTGTGTTCATTTTACAAGCTTCAGATTCAGGCTTTTTTGGAGATAAACGTGTAATAATTAAGTTGGTTACTATGACAACAAGAGCAAGGTTATCATTAAGAGAAGGAGGATGATTATTAAAACTCAGTTAAAAGTTAGTTAAGAGGATAAATTTACAGTAATAATTAGTTTAAATTATTTAAAAAATATATATTTAATAGTTTGCTCGAGTGCTTGTAAAGATAAAAGAGAGGAGCGGAGATTGAAAGTATTTGGAGGAGTTTTATTTGGAGGTCGGAGGTGTTGTGAGTGAGCAATCTTTTTGGAGGGAACAGTTATCATTAAAAAGTTGGAAAGATGAGCACCAGTTCAATGACCAACATTGTTCTTCGAATTCAACTCCGCCTGGACTCGAAATGGGCCAAGACTGATTTGCAAAAGGCGCTAGATCCTGATGGCGTCTATCAACTCTGGAATGAGATGGTCAAGGATGGGGAGATCACAGGATCCTTCAGCGATGGCATCCTAAACGCTGCCGGCATAACAGCCAGAAAAGGTAAGAAACCATTAAACCTGAAAACCTGTTTCGAATGACAACCATTTTAAAAGTTAATTGTAAATTAATTAATAATTTTGTATTTGTGGAGCAGGTGAGAACGGTCACTACTACTGCGGGATGAGAGCGCTGACCTGCACCTGTTGTGATGGGATCTGTGGCCCCCAATCCGGTTGTAACTGTGGACCATGTCAAAGTCTGGACAAGGAGGAGGAGCAGCGTCAATTCGCCAACTCGAACACAGTGATCATGTCTTCCATGCTCCATGCCCTCTGGACTTGGGGCCGGAAGCCCAATCCATTTGAACTGAGGGAATGTCTGGAGACCATGGTGCATGAACAGAAGCTGGCAGAGGTGGACCACGCAAGCAACTCAATCTATTCGAAAGAGTTGTGGATGCGGTTGGTCATCGGATATCGTTACTTTGCTGCGTTGGCTCACCAGACGCCCAATCCTGCGGCAAAGATGATGAAGACTAGAACCAATTCTAGTATCTTCATGAAGGACTGCAAACCTAGGTGAGGCTCCTTCAAATGATTAGCTAAATAAAATATATAACAAGGAGCTTGTTTTTTAATTAGTTAATTTTATTTGTACTTTCCAGGTCAGTGGAAGATCCAACATTCGGATTGGCCCGTGTCGGTTACCGAGCTGTTTTTGGATTCGCGTGTACATTTTTGCGGAGGGCGTGGCGAACAGGGCAGGACACTGATCTCTGTACTGAGCTGCTAACTGAGGCGCTGGACGCCCTCCGAAACCTTCCAGAAGGTCTTCTTTTTGAGGACGCCAAGATTAACCCAATGTGGCTTGAGATTGTTGATAAGTCTGAGGCATTCCTTCGCACAGTCGTCCTTGGGTACCTGATCATAACCATACTAGAGATAACTTTATTTATCTTAAATTCTTAATTAGCTAATAACTAATTAAATATTTATTTTCCTTTTTCACCAGAAACGTGGGACCCGACCGCGACCCTTTCACAGTATCCATTCCACTTCAGGACCAGTATCTCGCCTTGTGTCTCCTCCTGGAACTTGCCGCCCAGCGAGGGACCCTCCCCCGCTTTCTCGACTGCGTCCTCCTCCTCCTCGACCTCTACGAAAGCCGCCGCAAGTCCCGCCTCCTAGTCGTTGACAATCGAATGGACAGCAGCAGTGATATCGTCGCCCCACTCGTCCCCTTTCTCAAACGAATGGAGAGTATGCCCGTCCACAAGAAGTCCTCTTCCTCCTCCACCATTCCCTCCTCATCATCTGTCTCAGGAGGGGGTGGGGGAGCTTCGTCCCTAGACCCCGACCATCGCTTTCATCTGCACCACCACCACCATCACCTCCACTCATCCTCCTCAGCCGGACCAGCTGCAGGAGTCGACCCCACCACTACCTACCACCCCGACGCCGAAAAGATGACGCCCACGGAAAGCTTCCTATTCTACACGCCGCTGCCCTGCTCAGACCACTCCCTCATCGACATCAAACGTGGCGCCGTCTTCCTGATGTGTCACCTTGACCGTCTGGCCCAACCCCACAATCCGCCTCCCTCCTTCTGCAAAATCCCGTTCAACGGTGGCCACTGGCAGGAAGTGCTGACAATGGGTACTTTGGGCTGGGGCTCTCTTTACGCCGGCGGCGTTGGACCACAACACTGTGATATTTTGGGGGAGCTAGGCGTCAAACAAATCTGCTGTGCAGAGCGTCTCCTCCTCATTCTCACCCAAACGGGAAAAGTGTACACCATGTACTACAACAGTGAAGCCATGTGCCCCCAACCAGTGGTGGATGGCTTGGGAGGCTCAGAAATCACCAAAATTGCTACCTATCCTGACGCCAAACACTACTTGGCACTCAGCAAAGATGGAAAAGTTTACTCCTGGGGATGTGGCGACGGAGGACGACTGGGGCATGGAGACTTCACCTCCAGAGATGAGCCCACCCTCATTCAAAGTCTGGTTGGGAAAAATATTGTAACGGTTTCATGTGGGGGTAGCTACAGTGCAGCGATAACTGACGCCGGAGAGCTGTACACTTGGGGTCGGGGCACTTACGGACGCCTGGGTCACGGAAACAGTGAAGATCAGAACGTGCCGTTATACATCACGTCGTTAAGATGGCACGCAATTGTTGACGTGGCTTGTGGTTCTGGTGACGCCCAAACACTGGCGGTTACTCAAGAAGGATTCCTCTTTTCTTGGGGAGATGGCGACTATGGAAAGCTGGGAAGGGGCGGCAGTGATAGTTGTAAGGTGCCCAGATTGATTGATAAGCTGGATGGGATTCCGATAGAAAAAGTGTATTGTGGCGCACAATTCAGTGTGGCGCTGACCAAGCAAGGGGCGGTTTACACTTGGGGCAAAGGGGACCATTTTCGACTGGGTCATGGGACTGAGGAACATGTCAGGTTCCCAAAGCAGGTGGAGGCCCTTCAAGGAAAACTTGTCAAGGCTGTGAGTGTGGGAAGCATGCACACTTTGGCGCTAACGGTCGATGGTCAAGTTTACGGTTGGGGGAGGAATGAGCAAGGGCAGTTGGGAGATCTCCAAGGAAGTTATGTGACAAAGCCGACATTGATTCCAAGTCTGAAGGGGTGTCCAATCATTGGGATATCTTGCGGGCCTTCGCAGAGTTTTGTGTGGAGTACCAATAATTGCTGGAATGTGGAGCCCAGAATACCGTTTGTCGTTGATGTGAGCAAAAGGACGTTGGAGTTGCTAAATACACTACTGCAGCAGGTGTGGGATGGCTTATCAGAAAGTGAAGGACCTGCACAAGGAGCTCCAACAACAACAGCAGGGCCTGCAGCAAGCAGACCTCCATGTCAACAAAAAGAATGTGTGGGAGTGGCAGCCCTGAATTTACTGAAGCTCCAACTCTACTCAGTACTCAGCCACTCGTTTCAGTTGGAGGGACTTGGGCTGTCGCCGGGTGATAAGCTCCTCGAAAGTTTAAAGATGAAAGTGGTCGCTTTAGCCAGCGGGACCAAGGTGACAGCCAGTGTTCAGAAGGCGGCGCAAAGCACTCTTCAGGTTGGATGGAGCCTGCTTATCCCCACAGCTGAAGAGAGGGCCAAGCAACTGAGCACCTTACTCCCACTTACCAACACCATGGAGCCTTATCTTCAAGGATCTTCAGGACCTGCTGGAAGTGGAGTCCACTCTGGAAAACGATTCATGACTGATCTTCTTGTTTCCAGTTTAACAACAGACGGGGGTCTAGAGGTCGCTTTGAACGCTGCAATCAAAGCTGAAATGGAGTGTGGTGGAGGGAAGAAGGATAATGGAGGCAATCTGAGTTTTGGAGGGAAGGATAACACTGTAACCATTTGTGATAATACGAGTTTACTCCTCCGCCATGACAATCTTTTGAGTGAACAGGCCATTTTGGAGGTGCAGGCCAAGTGTGGAGGTGGTGTTTGTGGGGTAGTTGGAGGAGGTGGAGTCAATGTACCAATAGCTCCTCCACTTTCTTCGGGCATTGGTCAATCTACAGGAGTTGGAGACAGTGGAGCCAGTACTGGAGGGGATCAGGGTATCCCACTGCTCAACTTGGTCAAGCAATTGATCAAAAGCGCGTGTGTCTCGAGCATCGGGAAGCTAGCCACCTTGTGCCCACCTCAACAACAACAGCAGTCTGAGCAACAGCAACAGGGTTCTGGAGGAGTTGGAGGTGTACCACCACCTCCAACACAAACTTCTCAATCAGGTGGAGGTGGTTCCGCTTCCACAAGAACCTCAACACCCAATCCAAACGCACAACAGCTTGGAGGAGGTCTTGGAGTTATCGGACTCGGAGATTCTGGATTAGCACCCGGATCAAAGCACAAATCCTCCAGCATCCCTTCATCAACAGGTCCTTCCGGGGTAGCCTCAACATCATCAGGTGCTCGACCCCCAGGCAGGAAATCCAACTCGGAAAACTCGCCCAGTCTGATGCTTCTTTTGAGGTTCCAGCGTCTACTCCTTTCTCGAATTTTCTACTCGCAAAGTCAGCTGATCCACGGGGACCACTCCTGGGAGAAGGAAATGCTCGGCACCGAAAGTCTAATCGGTCGTTACATAAGTCACTTGGTGGAGCACGTCACTGAAACGATCTCATATGCAATGGAAGTGGTCCTCGGCGCCCACCGCAATCACCCCCAGCAACAGAATCCACACCTTGTGTTCAGCAAAGCAGCCGCCATTTTGGATGAAGACATTTGCGGTATCCTGTTTCCCGAACTGCTGCTGTCCCTCCTCATCCTCAGCATCGGAATGGATGGGTTCTCCTCCATTTGTCAACAGAGCAAACTAGACACCCCAAAAGATAGCCAAGCTCCGCCCCCATCTCATCATCACCACTACCACCATTCCTCCTCAAAATCCTCGCAAAAGGGCATGTGCCTCGGAATGGGATTCCTTCGAAGATCCAATTTCATCCGACCCCTAATATCCCTCCTGGAAACACTCAATGGCTTCAACAGACTGGCGCCGACTTGTGATATCGAAGACGCTGAAGCTCTCTCATGGCCTGGTATCATAGCCCCTCAGTGCAATTGGCATCTCCAGTACCAGAAAGGTGACCTCGATGAGTTACCATCACTGACCAAAGCAGATGTCGAGAACCATGTGAGAAATGGGGGTCAATGGGTCATCCTAAACGGGAAGGTCTACGACGTGCGAGAATTCATTGTCATGTTGAAAAGCGACATGGTGTCCTGGTTTAATTTGAACGAGCTCCAGGAAAATATTGGCAGGGACATCACTGCCCAGTTCTACCAAGGTCTTCACAGTGAAGAAGCAAAGCAGTGGCTGGAGAAGTATATTGTGGGGAATTACGTTGGAGGGGGCGGTCACTACTCCAATTCGCCAAGGTTACCTGATCCAGGAACTGTAAGCAGTCCTTTGATTGACGCCCAAAGAAGTCTGAGTTTATTGTTGGGGCTGTACTCCTACAGCTTAGTAAATGGCATGGACATCTCACATTTCGAACAGGACACCAAAGAACTGTTCGAAATGTCGTTTATGCAGGGAGGATTGGAGGGAAAGGAGGGGATGAGCATGTATCTGGAAGGATGTCAGAATTTACTACAGGGGACCACAACATTAATGAAGAACAGTGTCCAACCCTCAACGGTTTCCTCAGCACCTCCATCAATCATGGTTGTCAGCTCTGGAGGTGGAGGAGGTGGAGGTGATGACGTAAATAGTTTGCGCAGTTTATCAACATCTTCTCCTGAAAAAAGAATTGGAGGCGTCACCCAAGACTCAACGCACGAAGACCTCGGGAAAAAGGAGACACTCAGCGTTCTCGAGCGAACCAGTGATGGCGGTCTGGAAGGAAAAGCGGTCCATTTTATCAACGCC
Source organism: Entomobrya corticalis (assembly GCA_034694325.1). Lineage (NCBI taxonomy): Eukaryota > Metazoa > Arthropoda > Collembola > Entomobryomorpha > Entomobryidae > Entomobrya > Entomobrya corticalis. Next base: position 9,417 of record JAQFYG010001075.1, read on the forward strand.
TTCTTGGCAAACGACACTTCGGAAGCCAGTCTTCGAACATTTCTCGGAATGCTTGAAAGACACGCGAAGGAGTCCCATCTTCTCAGTCCGCCCCAAGAATTCACATTTTACCATCCTGTGGAACAAGTAGGTCGACTATTGACCGCAGTCTTCCTCAAGCACCTGAATCTCTCCACGGTGGTTTACTCCCTAATTGAAAAGGAAATGGAGGGTCACGGACCAATGAAGTTACCTCGGGCCCTTAAAGAAGTCCTGCACCATGTGAACCAAACGAAATGGAGTCTAGTCAAAGAAAAGCAGATGAGCTTGAATAGCTGTTATCGGGAGGTCTGCTCCAAAGTCATTGAAAAGTGCAGGTTCCTGCTGAACGAGATAAGGTTCGTGGACGCTCCAGAAATGAGAGCTTATCGGAAGCAGATATTCCTGAGATGGAACTCGAGATGGAAAGGGGCCATTCGCAAGATCCTTAAAGATATCAGATTAGCCAAGGTGGCAAGTCAACGACATTCAAGACCTGAGGATATCGTGAACACGAATATTCAAACTTTGGAGAGCCAGAGGGAGCAACATAATCAACAATATCAGCAAGCACAACAACAAGGAGGTGGAGTTCTGGGGCCTGCAGGACCTGCACTGGCTACCTCGACGGCATCCTCCTCAACTCAAAAACTCAACTGTCCTTCATTCAACATGTCTAGTCAACCCGAAACCCAAAAGACTGAACAAAAAGGGGGAGAAGTGGGAGTAGTCGGCGGAGGTGAATCTTCGAATGGAGGGGCAAGTGGAGGAGACGGAGGTGCCTGTGGTGCTACAACTTCCAGCAGCACTTTTACCCCACCATCTCGCACTAAAACTAGCAGTAATAGTAACATAAAAAGTAAAAATAGCAAGGGGGAGATTAAAGGAGGAGGTGTGGGGGGAGGAGCCTGTGCTGGAGGGAACAGTCCCTCCTCTCGTCTCTACTGTCTTCAAATCCCAGACATGCAAGAACTCAAGCAAACTTGTCAGGATATCTGTCAGTTTGTTACGGGAGGATTCAGTGGTGCAGGACCTACTGGGGATGAGCCTCATCCAGGTGTGGCGTCAATTCGAAAGGCCCTTAAGGAACAGAACAGCAGGGCTAGAAGGCGTCTGGAAGGGATCTCTTTGATAACCCAACTTCTTCAAACTCAGAATTTAATTCCCAGCTCGAGATACCTGTTAATGGTTGGATGGCAAGGAGTGGTCAATTCAGCCCTTCACCACTCCCCCTCAACATTCCTTAGAAAAATTGATCAAGACATTGAGCAGAGCCAGCCTTATCTCAGAACAAAAATCTTTTTGGCGCATAGCAAGCTGCTCAAGTGGGCGTTGGGGGACCTGAGAAGGATAACAATTGAGAGTAGATGTCACGGAAGCTACTGTCCGGAGAGTACAAGGAGCCTCAAACGGGGCACAAGGTTCAAGGAGAACATGAACCATAGAGACAGGGTCGGTTTGGGCACCTTGAGCCAGGCCCGGTTTATCCTCGCATTGGTCAACATCCTCAGCGAGAACATGTACGGCAGTGAAGTCAGCCATTTGATAAGCATGGGCCTCTTATCAGTGGTGCAGACCCTGCTTGCCTGTGTGGGACCTGACACATCAGTTTATTTCTCTGGAGGAGGTGCCGGAGGAGCAGGAGGAGGGAGCTCTTCTTCTGGAGAAAAGGGTTATCTCAGAGCTGCAAGTCTGAATGTCGCGTTTGAAGAAATGATCTATAAAAGTAAACCACCCCCACCCCCATTGACTGGTGCAGAAATGGCACAACTCATGAAAGTGGGCACTCCAGTGGTTCGTGGCGTCGACTGGAAATGGGGGGATCAAGATGGAGTGCCTCCAGGAGAAGGCAGGGTCGTCACAGAATTGGGAGATGACGGCTGGGTACGTGTCACCTGGACCAATGGCACCACCAACAGTTATCGAATGGGCAAGGAGGGAAAATACGATCTAAAACTTGCAGACCCTCCAATTGCTCAAGAAAGTGAGAGCGACAGCGAAAGTTTTGTGGAGGAAGACGGAATTTACGAAGCGGCCGTTGGTCTTCATGGAAAGCATCACCCCACTGGCCTGATAAGAGGTGCTTGTCTCCATCTCATGAGGATTTTGGCAGTTAGCGTAGGTCTTCACAGTGATACAATGGAGGAGGCAGCTGTGCGAAGTTTTTGTTCCCTCCTCAAAGAAATGGTGGCCGTTGGGTGCACACTTCGAGAAGAAGATAGGATAACCGAAAAGCAGTTCTTGGCTTGCCAGCAGTATGATGAGTGGGGTCACCTGGGATTCTGCAGATCTATAACCGCCTCCACAAAAATCTGTCAACAGATGAGTTCCCCGCCCTGGATAAACCTGTGTCTGGAAATGGTGGAGAGGTCGAATGAGAACCAAACGGATTTGGGGAAGCAGGTACTTATGATGCGACTCCTGAAAGCGGTCCTCCCAGGAACTGGGAAAAGCCTAGATCTAAACAGGCGACAACAACTCGTCAAGAGATTATTTGGAATTATGGGAAATAGGATCCTGATGCTTATCAAGGATCCCTCTGTGGAGAATGAAGAGTACCTCCAGAAACAAGAAAGCTTTGTAAAATTGACTGTGCCGATGACTGCGACGCATTCTGGGACGATTGTGGAGGAATGTGTGGCGCTGATGAGACAGCTCCTGGATCGAAGGGAGTGGGCCTTTTTGATAAGGAATGTGATTCAGACGACGGTTATGATGGGCGGAGGGAACGGAAATTTCTTTATTCCTCCAATTCAAAGTAAAGAGCAGGTTGAAGGATCACATGACATTTTGGGTGACGTCACCAGCAACTTTGGAGAAGATTTGGAAGATGAAACAGAGTCGTTAAGAAATGACGCAATGTTTTGTGCAGTTTTGGCAGTTGTTGGAGGATACGACTCCAGATGTCGGGTAGGAGGCAACGTAAAAATAACAAATGACGCCAAAGAGCAGATTATCCATTTGTTGAGGCATGGAGCTAGAAACACCCGAAGTTTTATTGGCGTTGGTCTCGACCCCGAAAATATTGAAGGCGTTGGTGGTGGAGGGCTCCATGGTCATGCTACAACCACCGGTATCCTTTCTCGGATAAGCCACAGTGGCAAGATTTACGTCCAGGATGAGTTTGGGGTTATCAGAAAAGTGCAGTTCTCTGCATTGGAGGCGTTGTCAGATAAGCCGTTTAATCCTAGAGTGCTACCTGAATCGGACGAGACGACAAGCCTGTGGGTCAAGCTTGTATCTTTGGGAATGGGCAACTTGAGAGTTAAGGACTGGCAGTGGCTTCAGCGTCAACAACAGCAGCAGTATCAGCAGAACAGGACAGAATCATCGGTGGTCTATTCAGATAAAGTGGTTGGGGGACTGTTGACAAGGCAGCAAGAACTACTCCAAATTTTGAAAGGAATATCCGTCCTGCAAGGAAATCAGGAGCTTTTGAGAAAGGTGCTCAGGCAGGTGTGGATTGAGGAAAGCTATGGAATAGTTGGGACGAGTTTTGGAGGTCCTGCAGGTGACACCATTGGAGTAGTGGATGGATCAGGTGCTTTACAGACATCCTCCAGGGATGATACCACAAATACTACAGCTGCCGAGGAGGAAAATAACAGTGGAGAGAAGAAGGTGCATGATCAGGTGCCTGTATCAGGAACTAAGCTGGATAAGAAGACAAGCTCCTCAGAAGAATCTGAATCGGCTACAGCAAAAACGCTATTTTTATTTGAGAAGGTGCTGAGTAAAGCCACACAGCCAAGTCCTGTGAAAGCCATATTTTCTCGGAGGGAACTGGAGGAGGCAGCTTTAACGATTCTTCAGCATTTGAGTGCCGTCAACCGCAAAACAATGGAGGAAAAAAGGAGAAAACGACATCTTCAAAGTGTTACCCAAGAAGTTAGTAACATCCTGAGTAAAAGTGTTCTTCTCAAATGTCAGAGTAGCATGGCGACAACAATTGGAGGCTCATCACTCCCAAGTTTGGAGGAGAATCTGAAAACTCCAGAAAAAGAAGGTTCTGAAGACATTATAGGATCTTTTGAAGGGGATGGGCGGAATTTGATGAAAAGGAAGATGGCACATACTCCACCACCGCCACCCCCTCCACTGCCACCAGCAGCACCAGTGGTACAACAACTCATGGAAATGGGCTTTCACAGGGATAGCGTTGAAGCCGCTCTCAAAGCTTTGGTAACTGACCAACAAAGTGTGGTGTCGCCCAGTCCAGAGACACTGGTCGCCTGGCTTCTGGAGCATCATCACACCCAGCAAGCTCCGCCTCCACCTCATCGACAAAGTAGTGTCAACACCCATGGCTCATCCACAGAAGCCGAGCTGAGCGACAGTGATTCCATCTCGGAAGAATTCGAAGACATTGACGCCAGTGGTCACGATACTTGTGTTGTCCAGCCAGAAATCCAGTTTAAAAAGCAATCCGACTTTCCAACAAACGACGAATATGCAAGATACGTGCAGGAACATATCAGTCTGGGAATGACGGTCCGTTGTTGCCTCACCTTTGATGAAATTTACGAAGGCGACATTGGGAAAGTGGTCAAGCTGGATATGGACGGCCTCCATGATTTGAATGTTCAAGTGGACTGGCAACAAAAAGGGAGGAAGCACTGGGTGGGCTATGTCCATGTCGAAATGCTGGGCTATCCACTTCCGGTGGCGCAACCAGTACCCGCCCACATGCAAAACCCGACATTACACATGGCGTCAATGGCACAAGCCACAGCAAAACAAGGTCAACAAGCTGCAGCAGCTGGAGGTGGTGCTGGTCATGGGGGTCGAAGAAGACATGGAAGTCCACAAAAATTGGAGGGTTCTTCAGCTGGAGGGATATCAACTCAGGGTGGAGGTGGCTCTCCACTCCCAATTCGGATCGGAGATCGTGTCAGAATTATTCCAACAGTTCATGCAAGAAAGGTAGCGGAACTGGCAGTTGGAAGGACTCCCAGTACAATAGCTGAAGGAACCTTTCCAGGACCCACTGATGTCGGAATAGTAAGCTCTATTTGTGGAGGAGAGGCAACGGTCAAGTGGTTAGGGCACAACATTAAGGCAACCGGGCCTCTGGGGGATTTATGCTTGGATGTGACCACTCATCCTGGAGTTGTCTGCGATGGATGCTTTTCCAGTCCAATCGTTGGTCCGAGATTTAAATGCAAGTTGTGCTACAGCTTTGACTACTGCCATACGTGCTTCAGCGAAAAGAAGTGCCATCCCCATCCCTTTCTGAGGATAAATGAGGCTGGTGTGCCCAGTATATTTGCTGGCAAACCGGGAAGATCCGGAAAAGAGGGAGGAGGGAAGGAGGATGGAGGAAAGAATTCGAGCTCAGACCAAGAAAAATGTTCAAAACAACAGCAAATTAATCAGCAACAGCAGCCGTTGGTTGTCAGTGGTATCCTGAAGGAGTGGTCCAAATGCGTGAAACAAATCAATGTCAGCAGCTTGGAGTCATGGGCTTATCGACTGATTGACGGCATCCCGACAACATTTTGGCAAAGTTGTGGTAACCAAGGGAAACACTGGGTTATGCTTGAAATGCAGCCAAATGTGTTGGTCCAGCAATTAAAAATGGCAGTGGATCCTGCAGATGGGAGCTATATGCCGTGCAAAGTGAGCATTTCTGTTGGCGCGTCAACCACTGCGAATATGAAGGACCTGACTTATGTGGTAATACCAAGTGGGGCGACTTCAGTGACGCTGCTCAGTGACATCAAGGAATACTATCGCTACATTGAGGTCAATATATTGCAGTGCAGGAATGGAGGGATTGACTGCAGGGTACATGGACTCACTATTGTTGGCAGACAAAGGTCTGATTCTGATGACTTTGTAAGAACCTTTTCGTTTCTGGCAAGTGATGGGGAAGAACAAGATGGGGACTTGGAGGATTATGGAGGATCCGGAGTTGGCACTGAAACGCCATCCACTTCTGACTACAAATCGAGAAGAAGCAGTAGTTCTGGGGATTCTGCCTCCGGAGTTCAGGCCCTGCAAGATAAAGTGAGACGGAGAGAAGGTGCTCAAGCCAGTATTCGGGTCTTTGTTTGGGGCCTCAACGATAAGGACCAATTGGGTGGACTGAAAGGAAGCAAGATCAAGACACCAATGTATTCGGAGACGCTGAGTGGCTTAAAGCCAGTTCATATCTGTGGGGGAAGCAAAAGCCTTTTTATTATCAGCCAGGATGGGAGGGTTTACGGTTGTGGAGAGGGGACCAACGGCAGATTAGGATTGGGTCATAGCAACAATGTCAGTGTTCCTCAACAATTAACGGCACTGAGTCCATATGTCGTTAAAAAAGTGGCAGTCCATAGTGGAGGGAAGCATGCAATGGCGCTGACCACTGATGGCAAAGTATTTTCTTGGGGGGAGGGGGAGGACGGCAAATTAGGTCATGGGAATACTGTGACCTACGAAAGGCCAAAGTTAATTGAAGCCCTCAAATCGAAAAGAATCCGGGAAATAGCTTGTGGAAGTAGCCATTCTGCAGCAATCACTAGTGGAGGTGAGCTCTACACCTGGGGATTGGGCGAGTATGGACGCTTAGGTCACGGAGATAACCAAACACAAGTGGTTCCCAAACTTGTAGAACATCTTGGAGGAAAACGGGTGGTGCAAGTTTGCTGTGGAAGTCGTGACGCCCAAACTTTGTGCTTAACTGACGAAGGAATGGTGTACTCCTGGGGAGATGGAGACTTTGGGAAGCTGGGAAGAGGGGGATCCGAGGGTTGTGCGGTCCCTCAAAACATTGAAAAGCTGAATGGCCTTGGCGTCTGTCAAATCGAGTGTGGAGCCCAGTTTTCCTTGGCGTTAACCAAGTTTGGCCAAGTATGGACCTGGGGAAAAGGAGACTACTTCCGATTGGGTCATAATGATGATAGACATGTTCGGAAGCCAACATTGGTGGAGACCCTGAAAGGAAAAAAGATTTGTCATGTTGCCGTCGGAGCTCTTCACTGTTTGGCGGTTACAGATTCCGGTCAAGTTTTCGGATGGGGGGATAACGACCACGGACAACAAGGAAATGGAACTACAGTAGTGAACCGAAAACCGACAATGGTCCAAGGCCTGGAGAACGTTAAAGTTACAAAGGTCGCTTGTGGAAGTAGTCACAGCGTGGCATGGACCAGTCCAGAAATGGCAACGGTTAAAGGTAACGAGACCGTTATGTTCAAAGTGAGCCGGGATCCGTTAGGAATACACAGTTTGGGATACAACGTGGCCGTTTCCACTGCCAGTGAACGAGGGGAACGAGGCGAAAGAGGGGAACGCGGAGGAGATAGACATCATCATCCGCCACAAGAAGGAATGCTAGATCCAATTCCCTCGTCAGCTCCTGCACCACAAGTCAGCAATCGAAGAAGAGTTCAGATCGACACCAGCTTGGAGCTGGCTCCAGGTATTGAAGACATTCCTGCAGGATCCTTGCTTATTAGTGCACATGCCGCAGGAGATATCGGGACCGCCGCCTCTGCAAGCGCCAGAATAGTTACCAGAGAAGAATATGACGGGATTATTGACAGGCTAGCTAGGCGCCTTGCGATGGGAGATGATGACGACTATCCTCTAGTTCTTCCTAGAAATCCTACACAAAGTGAGATAGCAGCAGTTGGAGTAGTTGGAGGGGGAGTAGTAGGAGGAGGAACCAACGCCTCAGTTACATCAAATCAGGCTACACAACCTCCTCCACTCCAAACAACAGAGTCTCCATACACCGTTCAACTCCACCAACACCAAGAGGATGACGACGACGACGCCTGGGAGCTGGTAACCGACAATCGACCATCAGATTTGACATCAAACGACTTCCTCAGTCACCGGCGAATCCAGCCACCAAGTCGACCACCACCTCCCATTCTTACAAGATCATCCTCCTCCAAAGATAACCTCAACAATAACAACAACATCGACAACAACAAACCAAATAGGCCGTCCCTCTCCAAAATTCTGGTGTCTTTGGAGTCCACCGCAGCACAGCAACAAGCACTTCAGCATATCCTCAACGCACTTCAAATCATGCTTGCCAGAGAGCTCATTGTGGCCGCCCTGTTGCCTCCACATGCCCCGCCCACAAGTGTCAGTAATTTACTGGCAGAGTTTGATCGATTGAGTGGAGGAGGAGACGGAGGTGGCACCTTCCACCAGAGATTCCCTCATGACCTGTTATCCACAAGATGTGACTCTCTTGGAACGTCGCCCAGCCTAACGAGCTTGATGCTAAGTTTGGAGGGAAGTTTGGCAAAAGATGTGGATGTTGTCATGATGGCTCAACAAGGAGGTGGAGAAGCACCTGCAGAAGGTTCCCTAGAAATTTTGGTAAGAAAAAAATAATATCTTTTCATATTAAAAATACTATGCACTTTGCTAGTTTGTATCTGGAATGCATGAAGTGAGGCCCTCGTGGTTTTCTAAAACCATAAAATTATTTTTTTTCCAGAATGAGGCCTTTGGTGTGGACAGTGGTGGTCTCATGCTGGACGATCAAGAAGAGAGCTCTGGAGGAATAGAAGGGGCCTCACCATCATTTTCATTTGGAGGTGAAGAGGAGGACGACGGGAGTGAGCTGAGTGGGAGTGTGGGGACCAGTGTTATTGCTGCAGCATCAGCTTCTACAGATAGCCAAGTTGATAGGAAAATAAGCATTCAAGAACCTGAGGAAGGACCTATTCTATCAACTCATAGTTTAATAAAGCAAAAGAAAGTTGACGACTTTATCGGACTGTTTACTCAGGAGGAGGCTTGCGTTTTAGTGGATCTTTTAAAAATTGGCGTCGCAGGACGAGCGGGACCGGACGCCAAGCAAATCATTGCTTCAATGCTTCTAACACTCAGCAAAAGTCAAGCCAGCGTTGCGGAAATGCTTCTCGAGCTTTGTGTGACTGAACTGGAGGATGTTGCTTCAAACATGGACTTTGTTCGAACACTGCCTGCTCCCGTGGTTCAGGAAAGCAGTCATCCCTACAGTGACAACAGCTTCAATACTGGAAGGGTAAAAATCCCGGGGGCTGAACAACTCAGGGTCGAATTTGATACTCAATGCAGCACAGAAAAACGCCATGATCCTCTAACAATTATGGATGGATCTGGAAGGATAATTGCTGTAAGGTCTGGTCGAGAGCCTTCAGACTGGTCACCAGATATCAGGGTCAAAGGAGACGAGCTTTTATGGAAATTCCAGAGCGACAGTTCTGTAAACGGTTGGGGATGGCGTTTTACGGTGTATCCGTTAATGCCCAGTTTTGGAGCTCATGATCTCCTCAGCGACAGAGCAGTACTTAGCCGACCTTCAGTGGATGTTGTCATGTGTCTGTTGGATGATAACCTGGACATCCTCCCAAGAAGCAAGGGCAGTAGTCATTTGGCGTTAAGACTGGTAGCAGCATTAGCAGCTAGTGCACAGGCCTCATTTCTCAACGCCAACCAAAGAATGTGGGCCCTTCAAAGACTGAGAAAAGTTATCCGAATAATCAGTGCAGTGATACTGAAGCAAAGTCCTGCTGGAGTGGAAATGGTTGTCGCAGCACCTTCAACCAGTACTGGAATCCTGAGTGGTGCTACATCGGGAGAGGTCGTTCCCAGTTTAAATCTCGAAAGGTTCCTGAGCAGTTGTACTGCCGTCATGGATAACCCCAGTACAAACAAGAATACCAGTGGTGCCTGTCTCCGTGGTCTCAGGGGCCTTCCAGATCTCCTCTTAAAGCAGTACGAATACGAAGAACCAATTGTTCGAAGTGGAAAGCACCTCACTTACAGTCCATTCTTCAAGGTGCTTGCCGCCCTCGCCTGTGATCTGAGTATGGACTCCTTACCAAATATCGTGGATAGTTATCGTTGGTCCTGGTTCCGAAAATACTGCCTAGCCGCTAGGGTGACCAGTGGTCTACTGAACAGAATCGAACTTCCTGTGGCGTTTAGGAGTGAAGTAGTCAACAAGATTAGTGAGATGCACAGCAAAGAGGATATCGCCTCGATGGGCTTCATGAGTCAAGACGTCTTCAGACAAGAACATGACGAGCAGTTGATAAGCTGGTTGAACCGGAAGCCAGAGGACTGGACACTCAGTTGGGGTGGTACAGGAACCATCTACGGCTGGGGGCATAATCATCGAGGACAACTGGGAGGTGTTGAAGGTGCTAAGGTTAAGCTACCCGCAAACTGTCATTCCTTATCCAGCCTGAGGCCTGTCCAGATAATTGGTGGAGAACAGACACTTTTTATTGTGACCATCGACGGGAAAGTTTACGCGACAGGGTATGGGGTTGGAGGTAGACTGGGTATTGGAGGTGTGGAAAGTGTAAGTACCCCAACCCTTTTGGAATCGATAAGCCATGTGTTTATGAAGAAAGTGGCGGTTAATTCTGGAGGGAAGCACTGTTTGGCGTTGAGCGCAGATGGGGACGTGTACTCGTGGGGAGAAGGTGACGATGGAAAGCTGGGTCACGGAAACAAGTCAAATTGTGATAGACCAAGAATAATTGAAGCCCTTCGTGGTAAAGAAATTGTTGATGTGGCATGTGGAGGCGCCCACTCAGCAGCGATAACAGCAAGGGGAGAGCTTTATACCTGGGGGAAGGGGAGATATGGACGCCTGGGCCATGGTGATGGTGAAGACCAGTTGAGGCCCAAGCTTGTGGAGAGCTTGAAAGGATATCGTGTCGTTGATGTGGCATGTGGAAGTGGTGACGCCCAAACACTTTGCATCACTGAAGACGACTCCACCTGGAGTTGGGGGGATGGCGACTACGGGAAACTAGGAAGAGGAGGCAGTGATGGTTGCAAGACGCCAATGAAGATTGAAAGCTTGTGTGGTCAGGGCGTTGAGAAAGTGGAGTGTGGCTCCCAATTCAGTGTGGCGTTAACTCGAGGGGGCGTTGTTTACACCTGGGGAAAAGGGGATTATCACCGCCTAGGTCACGGCACAGATGATCATGTGCGACGCCCAAAGAAGGTTGCCGCCCTCCAAGGAAAGAAGGTGATTTGCATAGCGACAGGCTCACTTCACTGTGTAGCTTGCACAGACCAAGGAGAGGTGTACACTTGGGGCGACAACGACGAAGGTCAGTTGGGAGACGGCACCACAAACGCCATTCAACGTCCTCGACTCGTGGCAGCTCTCCAAGGAAAGAAGATAAATAAAGTGACTTGTGGCTCCGCCCACACTCTAGCCTGGACCACCAACAAACCCAGTAACACCGGCAGACTACCAACGGAAACGCCAATGGAGTACGATCTCTTGAAAGACATTCCAATACTGACACTCCGGAACAGGATCGTGTTGCTTCACTACTTCTCCGACGTGTTTTGCCCCCACATTCCAATGTTCCTGCTGGGGCATGAGGAGTCCAGTGACGGAGTGGTCAGTTTTGATACAAACAAGCTGAGAGGACTGCTGGTGAGTGGCGCCAAGGAAATGGCATTCAGAAAAGTTATCCATGCCACGATGGTCAGAGAGCGACAACATGGACCGGTCATTGAGCTGAATCGAATCCAAGTCAAAAGAGCTCGTGGAGGATCAAAAGGTACCGGACTTGCTGGCGTCGACGGAATGAAGTCAGTTTTTGGACAAATGGTCTCCAAAATGCATTTACTGACGCAAGAGACGCTGTTTCTACCTCATCGCGTCTGGAAGGTGAAATTCGTCGGGGAAAGTGTTGACGACTGCGGGGGCGGATACAGCGAAAGCATTGCAGAAATGTGTGACGAGCTAATGAACGGTTCCCTCCCACTCCTGATTTTGACACCAAACGGGAGAGAAGAAAGTGGAACAAGTCGAGACTGCTTCATTCTAAATCCATCTGCCAAGTCACCACTTCACATGAAAATGTTCAGGTTCCTCGGGATCCTGATGGGTATCGCGATAAGAACCGGAAGCCCTCTCAGCTTAACTTTAGCCGAACCTGTGTGGAAACAACTGGCGGGTATGCCACTAACGACTTTGGATCTGAGTGAGATTGACAGGCACTACCTCCAGAGCCTGCTCTACATCAGGGACTTTTGTGGAGGGACTGAAGAGGAAGATAAGGCCTTTGCAACCTTGGACTATCCGTTTTCAACGACAAGTGCTGCAGGTCAAGAGGTCATGCT
>JAQFYG010001076.1:0-21526 GCA_034694325.1 Entomobrya corticalis
GAAGAGAGAGAATTAAGTATGATGTAGAAAAATAAGTTTTAGGTTTTGGTTCTGAGCAAGCATTTTAAATTATTAATTTGCTACCTGAAGCAAGTTAGTAATTTTATAAGCGATGTCTGTTCGTAAACACGATAGCGGCCACACCGGTTGAATTTTAAAACAATTCTGGAAACGCTGATTCACCATAGTAGGTAGGTTGGATGAGTTCGAAGATAGGCACAATCGGTCAAGGGAAATCGTTAAAAATTTGTACATAGCACCATACATGTCATGTAAAGCGAAACACATCTCATTCGACAGTTTTTGCACACAGACAAACATGTGCATAAAATTTTAAAATACTACGTCATCTTCATGCAATGTACAATCCAACCGTGTCCAGAGGTCTCGCCGATTCCATTTTTCAAAAGGTCTAAATTTGCGCGTCTCTCAATGCTTATCGCATCGCTCTACGTAGCGTTTTAGTAAAAAAACGCCTTCCAAAAAATTTCAGATTTTCTTAATTTCTTCGTTTTTATTTGAAAAAATAGCATACAATTTAAAGAACGGAATGACACGGACAAAATTTTTATAGCCGAGAGGTGCATTCCTCTTAGCTTGTTGAGTCCAGTCCGCGCGATTACATATATTGTTCTTATTATTGTCGGGGCTGGCGTCGTCGTGCTAGCTTTGCGCTAAGCTTCCCCATCTGCCTTCACTTGATTTTCGGCGGTCCGCCTCATTTATATGCTGGCTAGTATGCTTGGTTCTGTCTGAGTTAGCTTCGAATTTGTTCCAAAAATCTATTTTAAGATAACGAGCAAATCCGAGAATGACAATGGTATGCTGGCAAACTCGGCAACGCCGGAGATTCACTCTTGGATGCTGATGTAGGAGAGTCGAGGTGAATGATATTTTTTTAAAGTGCATTATATTTTTTGTTAATTTGTATGGATCTGGGACGGGAAGATTGCTTTTACTGAGAGGATATGTAATATGTAAAGAAGGATATGATATTGAAGTAATATAATAATATGGTACTCATGGCAGTAATGAATATGTAGGTTCCAATTCAACGCATGGCATAAGCTCGACTGTAAAAATAGTCGGTTCAACTCAAATCACATTTTTTAGTTTTGGGCTCCAATTGTCTTCAGCAAAGTTAGTCTTCTTGGAGGAAGAGTCTTGTCAGAGCAGCTTTCGTCCCGTAAGTGTACACAGTGAAGTTAGTTGTCTGCCGAATATTTTTTCAACAAATTATTTTCTTTCTTTTAATTTTTATATAGGATAGCGAGAGGGCTGTTGCAAACAAGAAGACTGCCTGGATTTGTTTTGTAGTGTCGACTCCAGTCATTCCAGTTCCAGAAAGGACCACCACCAAATTTAATTTTGATATTTGAGGAAGTGCCCCACAGCACTTCAACCAAAGGCCAGGATGGTTATTGAACAAAAGTTTAAACCCGGTGAGGAGCCGGACCCTTCAGAGTTTCTTTTCATCTCCATGGAAATGCGAATGAAGGATCAATCTACGCCATACGACGCGAAAACGGCGTGTTGGGTCCCCGACGATGTGGAAGGGTTCCTTAAAGGAGAGATTAGAGGTACCAAAGGAGACACCATTCAAGTGTGGACCGGAAGTGAGGTATAAAATTCATATATGACCTGTGATATAATAAAAAATAAAGTTTCCATTAAAAGTTTTAGTTTTATTTGTGATATGCGCTAATTCATATTGATTTGTTTGTAGGAGAAAAGTTTCAAAAAGGAACAAGTTGACCAAGTCAATCCTCCAAAGTATGAAAAGTGTGAGGATATGTCCAACTTGACCTTTTTGAATGATGCCTCAGTCTTGCACAACTTGAGACAGCGGTACTATGCAAAGCTTATTTATGTAAGCGAGACATTTATGGCATTTTTAATAAAAATTTCATTACAATTATTATTCATATGACGGAACTAAATCACATCCTAATTTCGCAGACATACTCTGGCCTCTTCTGTATCGCCGTCAATCCCTACAAGCGTTACCCCATTTATACCCCAAGGGCAATGAAAATCTACACCGGAAAGAGGAGGAATGAAGTACCCCCACATATCTTTGCCATTGCGGAAGGTGCTTACCAAAACATGATGCAAGGTATGGAATAATTACTTTTGTTTCATATTGCCCCATAGCCTCCATTCCTCCCTTAAATATAGCATCCTATTTCTTCCTTCAAACATATTTTTCGAAGTGAAATGATGATAATTTAGCTTTCTACTCAACGTATATATTTAGCTCAAGCTCTCCAACTTCCGTTCGCTTTCCAAAAATAGACCTGAAGTAATTTTTTTTCTTCACATTGTCTCTTGTCTCCCATCCATTTTAATCTGTAAAAAAGTAATCTTCTTCGCTCTGTTTATCATTAAGAATACACCAGTATGATAGGGAAAGAAACAAAAAGTTTTTGCGTGGGACTGGCGCAAAGCCAAGGATGTTTTCTATTGTAAGACTTCTACATGTCTACGTATATGGAAGAGAATGATGTATAGTAAACATCTCGAACACAAAATTCCATCGATAGGAATATCGAAACTTTAACCAAGAATCTCAAAAGCATAAAATCTCCAGAGTAGTATACTGACGCTAGTATTTTATATTATTATTGAAACTTTTTCTTGCCTGACAACGAAAAATGGACAACGGTTTTGTCGACACCAAGTTATTTTGCTCATTTTCGAAACTTGTCGTTGGGGCCCAATATTAAAGGCATTACTTTGCTGGTGGGTAAGAATACCCGCATGGTCGCTTTCTTTTATTTTTTCGTATTTTTCGCATGCTCCTTTGTTATAAAAACAATCATTTAGCATTTCTTAGATCTGATTGTCTTGCAAAAAATACGGGGAAAATTAAAAGAAAAAAGAAAGTGACCAGCAAAATACATTTGTCTCCATCGCAGAAAATCTTCAGTATGAAAAATTGCAACTTATTGACAATTCTCAGATTTCCCCATGGCAGTTATATAAACGACAACCAAAACGAAATGATAATGGGAGAAAATGATTATTGGAGATGTTACTATGCTATATCCAATTAAATTATGATTTTTCAATGGGGAGAATTCAGTGAAGATACCGAAATGGAAGATAATAATATGCTGCATGTGCGAATTACCACATGTATTTACTATAATTTTTTTAATTATCCGAACATGGTTAACTTCAATTTCCTCCTTACGTTTATATAGTTTGCTACTCTGTCAGCTAGAAAACGATGAATTTTATTGTATTTTTGATTAAATTTATTTTATTTATTTATTCTTGCAGATCATGAAAATCAGGCCATTTTGATCACGTAAGATGAAAAAATTTTTTCAAAAGTAATCTAGTAATCTTTATTTATAAGCGTTGAATAGATAAATAGTTATAATGTATTTTGTTAATTTTGTAGAGGTGAGTCTGGTGCCGGAAAGACAGAGAACACGAAGAAGGTCATTGCTTACTTCGCCAATGTGGGCGGTACAGCAAAACCTGGCCAGGAGAAGAAAGTCTCCCTTGAGGACCAAATTGTGCAGACAAACCCTGTCCTGGAGTCGTTCGGTAATGCAAAGACGACCAGGAATGATAACTCCTCCCGTTTCGTAAGTGGAAACTTGAGTGATGATAGCAATATACAAAGACGAAAGAAGGGAACTTGTTCTAAATAAAGTTTCTCATTAGTATTTTCCAATAACTTTTCTTTATTTTTTATGGCTTAGGGTAAGTTCATTCGTATTCACTTCGGACCCACCGGAAAGCTGGCTGGTGCGGACATTGAGTCCTATCTGCTGGAGAAGGCCCGTGTTATCTCGCAAATGCCGCTGGAGCGTTGCTACCACATCTTTTACCAACTCATGTCCGCCAAATCAAAGGAGTTGGGCATCAAGGATAAGTGTCTGTTAGGTGACGACATTTACTACTACCACTTTGTCTCCCAGGGAAAGATTACTGTGCCTAGTATTGACGACAATGAGGAGATGCTAATGACACATGAAGCCTTCGAGATCCTGAACTTTACTGACACCGAGCGGTCAGACATTTATAAGATCACTGCCGCGGTAATGCACATGGGTGAAATGAAGTTCAAACAAAAGGGTAGAGAGGAGCAGGCGGAGCCTGATGGTTTGGATGATGGTAACAATTGCGGCACTCTTCTTGGTTGTGTTGGTGAAGAAATGTATAGGTACATCTGCAAACCCAAGATTAAAGTCGGAAGTGAATGGGTCACCAAAGGTCAGAATGTCAGTCAGTGCAGCTACCAACTGGGCGCCATGGCAAAGTCCATCTTTGACAGAATGTTCAAGTTCTTGGTCAAAAAGTGTAACGACACACTTGACACAAAGCAAAAGAGGATGCACTTCGGTAATTTAATTCATTTACGTTTAATTTTAATTTTTATAATATTGAATTCTAATATATTTAGAACTTTATTCAATGATTTCGTCTCAGCATCTCGACTAATTACATATGTATATTACTTTTACAGGTGGTGTATTGGATATCGCTGGGTTTGAAATCTTTGAGGAGAATGGATTTGATCAGCTTTGCATCAACTTTACCAACGAGAAGCTCCAACAGTTTTTCAACCATCACATGTTTGTCCTCGAGCAGGAAGAATACAAGAAGGAAGGTCTTGACTGGGTCTTTGAGGACTTTGGCATGGATCTCCAGGTAAATGATACAAACAAACTGAAAAACTCAAAATCATTTCCACTCTTGGGGCAAATGGAGACAATTTTGCTTTTCTCCCTTTAATTTTTATATTCATTTTTACTTTTTTAAAGGCTTGCATCGAATGCTTTGAGCAGAAGATGGGTATCTTCTCCATTCTTGAGGAGCAGTCTATGTTCCCAAAGGCTACTGATAAATCCTTTGAGGACATGTTGAAGACCAACTTGTTGGGTAAGAACCCCTGCTTCTTGAAGCCAAAGCCGGTAAAAGCAGGCCAGAAGGAGAGCCACTTTGCGATGGCCCATTATGCAGGCACGGTATCCTATAATATTTGTGGATGGCTGGAGAAGAACAAGGATCCCTTGAATGACACCGTGGTTGACCAATGGAAGAGGGGGACCAACGCACTTGTCGTCACCCTTTACGCTGACCATCCTGGCCAGTCTGGAGCAGCTCCAACAGGTGGTGACGCTGGTGGCAAAGGTAATAAAGGCACACTAAATGTCCCTTCCCCTAGTTAAAAAGTAAATTGTAAATAAATATGGTACATGCACATATTTTTATTACTATTTTGTGTAAAATTGTCTTTTAAAATATCCGTGTCCGTTGTCAACGATGATATTGCTTTCTTCCTTTAAACAAAATGGATTTGATTACGTCATCGGGATGGGATGACTTCCAGGTGGTGGCAAGAAAAAGGGTGGTGGTTTCGCAACGGTCTCCTCGTCCTACAGGGTTAACAAAATATTTTACAAGTTTTAGGAGAGTGTCCCTTTTCTCCACCCACAACTGCTCGTATTTAAAGTGATCCCCCGCCTATTACTTCCACAATGTTTGACTGTAACCCTTCTTTTGAGCCGTAAAAAACTACACCTTCGCCGTCACTGTTCGTGTGGTGGTGCAATATTTAAAAAACAAAGTGAAAAAGTGCATGCAAATATGATCATTTTTGTAGTGTCTTGCGTACTTTTGGTAGCCCTCAAATCTTTTCCTGTTTTCGTTTCAAACTTGCCTGAAATTAATTTTTAAGGGATATTATATTTTTACAAACATAATTTTTTATTTTGATTACTTTTACAGGAGCAACTGAGCAGTTTGATGACCACCTTGAAGGCTACTCACCCACATTTCATTCGTTGTATTGTGCCAAACGAGGTGAAGACGCCAGGTCTGGTTGACGCCCATTTGGTAATGCATCAGCTGACATGTAACGGTGTACTTGAAGGAATTCGTATTTGCCGGAAGGGCTTCCCAAACAGAATGAATTACCCTGACTTCAAGCACAGGTACATCATCCTTGCCGCCGAGCAGATGAAGCAAAATGAGAACGATTGTAAGAAGATGGCGACCGCCTGTTTCGACAACATCGGATTAGAGGCTGATAGGTATAGGGTGGGTCACACCAAGGTATTCTTTAGGGCTGGTACCCTGGGTACACTTGAAGAAGTTCGAGATGAGAAGTTGGCCAAGATCATTACCTGGATGCAGGCAGCAATCCGAACCAACCTGGGAAGGAAGAAGTTCCGCAAATTCCAAGACCAGCGTATTGCCCTGACTGTGGTGCAGCGCAACCTGCGGACCTACATGAAAATGAAGACGTGGCCGTGGTTCAACGTAATGGCAAAGATTAAGCCTTTAATCGAAGCTTCCAAAGTTGGAGATCATCTAAAGAAACTAGAGGAGAAGGCAAACAAGATGGAAGAAACTGTTGAGAACGAAAAGAAACTGATCAAGGAATTTGAAGAAAAGATCCAGAAAGCCGAAGCGGAAAGGTTGGAAGTAGAGAAGTTGCTCATGGACGAACGTGGAAAGGGAGGTGACTATGGTCTCCAACTCTCCAAATTGACAGCTCAGCGTGATGATCTGGAATCCCAACTCCGTGACACCCAAGAGCGTTTAGTAAAGGAGGAGGAGGCTCGCTCCCGTTTGGGCGGAGACAAGAAGAAGATCGAACAGGAACTCCAGGGTCTCAAGAAGGAGGTTGAGGATGCGGATCTCGCTCTGAGCAAGCTTGAACAGGACAAAAACTCAAAGGACCACCAGATCAGAACTCTCAACGACGAAATTGCCAGACAAGATGAGCTGATCAACAAGTTGAACAAGGAGAAGAAACACATGCAGGAACTTACCAGCAAAACAGGTGAGGAACTTCAAAGCGCTGAGGACAAAGTGAACCACTTGAGCAAAGTTAAGCAAAAATTGGAGCAGACCCTTGACGAGCTGGAGGACTCTCTTGAACGCGAGAAGAGGCTCCGAGCTGATCTGGAGAAGGGTAAGAGGAAAATCGAGGGTGATCTCAAGTTGACCCAGGAGTCCGTTTCCGATCTTGAGAGGAACAAAAAGGAATTGGAGCAAGCTATCCAGCGCAAGGACAAGGAAATCCAAGGTCTTACCGCCAAGTTGGAAGATGAGCAGAGTCTCGTTTCGAAGCTCCAGAAGCAGATCAAGGAGCTTCAGGGCAGGATTGAGGAGCTTGAAGAAGAGCTTGAGGCTGAGCGACAGGCCCGTGCCAAGGCTGAGAAGCAACGCAGTGACCTCGCCAGAGATCTTGAGGAACTCAGTGAAAGGTTGGATGAGGCTGGTGGTGCTACTGCTGCCCAGATAGAATTAAACAAGAAGAGGGAAACCGAGCTTTCCAAGCTGCGCAGAGACATTGAGGAGGCGAACATCCATCATGAAGCCGCTATGGCTGGAATCCGCAAGAAGCACAATGACGCGGTGGCTGAAATGGCGGAACAAATCGACACCTTGAACAAGCTCAAGGCCCGTGCAGAAAAGGAGCGATCTCAGATGGCCAATGAGCTGAACGACATCCGTACAGCCATGGACCACCTCTCCAACGAGAAAGCCAGTCAGGAGAAGTTGAACAAACAATGGCAATCAAGCTTGGGTGACCTTCAGACCAAATTTGATGATGCTTCCAGGACTCTTCAGGAACTCGAGTCTGGAAAGAAGAAGTTGGCTATCGAGAACTCTGAACTTAGCCGAGCACTGGAGGATGCTGACACTCAGATCTCAGGATTGAACAAACTAAAGATCTCTTTGGCCACTCAGTTGGAAGATGTCAAGAGGATTGCAGATGAGGAGGCTAGGGAGCGTGGTGTTCTTCTTGGAAAATTCCGTACCGTCGAGCACGATCAAGACGGACTCCGGGAACAGCTGGATGAGGAAGGAGAAGCCAAGGCTGACCTGCTCAGACAACTTTCCAAGGCCAGTGCAGAAGCCCAATTGTGGCGTGCCAAGTACGAGTCTGAGGGTATTGGCCGTACTGAGGAGCTTGAAGAAGCCAAGTGAGTTTAATAGGGATGTCTATTAAAGTCTTTTAGGGATATTTTAATTTTGTTTATTTAATTTTTATATTTTTCATTTAAAGGCGCAAATTGCAAGCTCGTTTGGGTGAGGCTGAGGAGACGCTTGAATCTCTGAATCAGAAGGTTGTGGCCCTGGAAAAGAGCAAACAGCGTCTCTCCACCGAGCTCGAGGACATGCAGTTGGAGGTTGAGCGTGCAAAGTCCCTCGCCAGCTCCATGGAGAAGAAGCAGAAGCACTTTGACAAGATCGTCGCCGAATGGAAGGCCAAGGTCGATGACTTGGCTAATGAACTGGATAACTCTCAGAAGGAGTGCCGCAATTATTCCACTGAACTTTTCCGCCTTAAGGCCGTCTACGACGAGAGCCAGGAACAACTGGAGACTGTCCGCCGGGAGAACAAGAGTCTCGTAGAGGAAATCCGTGACCTAATGGACCAGATAGGTCAGCTCCCACCCCCGTATCTGTTTTAGTTCATTCCTCGACATTAGTCACTGATGGGGTTTATTTATTAATTCGATTTCATAAACTTCTCAGAGTTAATAATGTTTTGTTTATTATTGGGGTATTTATTAGGTGAGGGAGGTCGTGCAATTCACGAGATTGACAAAGCCCGCAGGCGTCTTGAAGTTGAGAAGGAAGAACTCCAAGCTGCCCTTGAAGAAGCTGAGTCTGCCCTCGAACAGGAAGAGAACAAGCTCCTCCGCGCCCAACTTGAATTGTCCCAAGTGAGAACAGAGATTGACCGCAGGATCCAGGAGAAGGAAGATGAGTTTGAAAACACCCGTAAGAACCACACGCGCGCCCTTGATTCCATGCAAGCATCCCTCGAGGCCGAAGCCAAGGCCAAGGCTGAAGCCCTCCGCATGAAGAAGAAGCTCGAAGGCGACATTAACGAGCTTGAACTAGCCCTCGACCACTCCAATAAAGCCAATGCCGAAGCACAAAAGGGCATCAAGAGGTACCAACAACAACTCAAAGAAACCCAACAAAACCTAGAGGAGGAACAACGCGCCCGCGACGAAACCCGTGAAGCCCTCTCTGCCGCAGAAAGGCGTGCCAATGCCCTTGCCAATGAGCTTGAAGAATCCCGCACTCTCCTCGAGCAAGCCGACCGTGCTCGCCGCAACGCCGAACAGGAGCTTACCGACGCCCACGACCAACTGAACGAACTCGGTGCCCAAGGTGCTTCCCTATCCAGTGCCCGCAGGAAACTGGAATCCGAACTCCAAACTCTCCACGCCGATTTGGAAGAGATCCTGAACGAAGCCAAGTTGTCCGATGAGAAGGCCAAGAAGGCCATGCTTGATGCCGCCCGTCTTGCTGATGAACTCCGTGCAGAGCAGGAACACGCCCAGACACAAGAGAAACTGAGGAAGCAAATGGAATTGCAGATGAAGGACTTGCAGACGAGATTGAGCGAAGCCGAAAGCAACGCCCTTCGTGGAGGAAAGAAGGCAATTGCCAAGTTGGAGGAGCGCGTACGCGCCTTGGAACAAGAGTTGGATGGTGAGCAGAGACGACATGCTGATTGCCAGAAGAATCTGAGGAAGAATGAGCGTCGCATCAAGGAGCTGACTTTCCAGGCTGACGAGGACAGGAAGAACCACGAGAGAATGCAAGATCTGGTTGACAAACTCCAACAAAAGATTAAGACTTTCAAGAGGCAGATTGAGGAAGCCGTAAGTGGTTAACATTTATTTCATTTTGAAATTTTACATGAATGTACTCAAGTGCAAACTTTCTCTCTTGTGCTTCCAGGAGGAGATTGCAGCTCTGAACCTTGCCAAATTCCGCAAAGCACAACAGGATCTGGAGGAAGCTGAGGAACGCTCTGGAGTTGCTGAACAAGCTCTGAGCAAAGTTCGATCTGCTGGACGTTCAGGATCTGCAGCCCGTGCAGCT
This sequence comes from Entomobrya corticalis, assembly GCA_034694325.1. Classification (NCBI taxonomy): domain Eukaryota; kingdom Metazoa; phylum Arthropoda; class Collembola; order Entomobryomorpha; family Entomobryidae; genus Entomobrya; species Entomobrya corticalis. The sequence continues at coordinate 9,883 of JAQFYG010001076.1, forward strand.
GCCGAGTAAAGAAAAATACTTAAGGTTATTTTAACCTACCGATTGTGTATTCTATCTAATTATGCAACAAAATAAAATATCATTGATCGTCATGTTTGTATTGAGATGCAAGTTCCACCTACTGTTGTACTACTGCTCTTAAATTATCCATTAATCAGCAAATAAACAAAAAATCTATTCTTAACGAACTTTTTATTTCCAGTACCAACAATTTTAATCATTATTACCGACAGTTCGACAAGTTGGCATTCAGTTTAGTATTTGTTCATAAAATATTTTTATTTCAAGCGCTATCAAATACATTGTCATTTGTACATAATGGGAAATACAAAAAAAGAAAACTATAGTGAAATAAGTTATTGATTAAATAGTAAAAATGTGAAGTAATTAAATATTAGCATCTTCTCAGGTAGACTTTTACATTTCACCATGGTCACTTTACGCTTTAGGCCTAGCAAACGATCTCTCAGCCTCTAGATATCCACCGTCATCGTCCTCTTGTTTCACCATAAAGACAAGTACGGAAACGGCAAGGAAGAAGATTCCGTTTATGATAGCAAATGACTGTTAATACAAGAAACATTAAGATTAAGATGTGGAAATGGATTACAAATTAAAATTTTTAATCAAAGTAAACTTACTGCTGCAGCCAGTTTGACGGGCTTATCAAAACTACAATTCGCATCCCATGGGTTAGGGGCACAATGATCATTCTCAATAGACTTTACGGATAAAATCATCAAGGTTCCGGCAACGAGTAGGATTATACCTCCAGTGAAATGCATTGCAGAACTCTGTAAAAATAAAATGTAAATTAAAGATTCATGAATAGAATAAGGATTTTTTGATTAATTTTGAAATTTGCCATGCAACTTACAACAGCTTTTACAGCTGGGGCTCCAGAGATCACACTCATCACCAACAAAAGCACACCAACAATAAGAATGCTAACCACGCTCCAAAAAAAGAATCGCTCTTTCATAAATTGCGATTCATATGATGCAGCCCCACAACCAATAGCTATGATTCCAAAAACCTTAAAGGAATTAGAGGAATTTTCAAAATCACATTAAAAATGCTATTCCCTTTTTATTCCAGCCTATATTTGCAATACTTTTTATAGTAATTTTCTTACCAGAAGTACAATTTGAAGGAGCCCAGCCGGGCTTGCCAAATGCTTTACATTAGCCATTTTAATGAAATTTAAAATTCACTATTTTCAAAATTTATTCGCACTAAAAGTATGCATATATTTTCAAAAAACGTATGTTACAGGTACACACAAACGAAAAAATAGTACACTCAAAAGTTATTTGACTATCTATAATATCCAGCATATTCCAAAATTATCTCACCATCGCCCAAAACAAAATCCAAAAACGGGCTCAATACAGTCAGTATAATTCAGTATTTTGCCTTCATGATACCGGAAAATAGGTTATCTATAAATCCACTATACTTGGTTACGGCTCAGTTATATGCAAAAATGAGCATAGACACCTTATAATGAAATCAGATTCAAACCAAAACGGCAATGCTTAATGGTGACCTCATAAATCTGCTCATAAGTATATATACGTGCTTTTTTCTTATCATTTCATCAAACAAACCAAATTGACAAGATAAGGATAAAAATGTCAAAAATACCATATTATTAAAATCTTTCTGTTACATTGTAAACGCCCAGTCAATTAATTGTATTGCAGTTATGCACATATACAATTCATTATCACGCTCAAATTGTTTACTCTATAATCGTAAATACTCTCTACAAATTTTTCTGTGAAATGGCTGACAAACGGATGAACATAGGTATCACGATTTTGCAACGATTACTCATACATAATCATAATACATACTGTTCTTTTTGGTACGACTCGCATGAATGACGAGATGGTAGTGATGATGTAGATGACTTCATCATAATGTTTTAAAAATCTGTTCAAGAAAACCGTGACTCATTAGTTTATTGATGGACAAATTATATTTCAACATTTTCATTTATTAAATAATTGCTTTCATAATTTACAATTTTTCTTTCCATTTACCAACTGATTAAACTATATTATAAAGTAAATGCAAAGGTTTTCCCCATTTATATAAACATGTAATCTTCCTCATACTCCTACTACCCAGCCAGATAATATTATTTTAAATACCCACCACCCACAAATTTTTAGTTGCTAAGTTTTATTTTGCCCGAATAAACTCCACATCAAAGGAGCGCTTCCTAGCTTGTAAATCAAAAAATATTTTGAATGTCATCTTGTCCCCTCTTTCCAGCACCTGGAGCACGTCATTGACCAACATAAAGTAGGAGTGGCGAGCGGATACCGCTTTGAAGTCGTTTGAGGCGATTGCTGTAACAAATCCAAACAAATAAATAAATAAAGAATCACATTTTATGAATGTAAATATTTTGAACTCAAATCTTCAAACATGTACCAAATTCTTTGACAATTCTGTTATGAGCATCCAGCAGTGTTACGTTATACGAAGCCACAAGTTCTCTCCAGTTCTGGTCTACATGCAGGAGCTCCATGTTAATTCCCAAATAGTTCTGGCTATGAATTTCCCTCATAAGCAGACTCGTTTTCCATTTCGTATTTCCGCCCCAATAATGACCTGCTTGAAACTCTTTGGAAATGTGGAGATCTACAAAGGCTTGGTCCTCATCAATTTCCCTTTTCAGTATTGAAGACACGTCAGAAATTTCCCACTGAATGAGTTGCTTTTCAGAAGGACCTGGTGGTATCTCAGGGTCTTGCTCCTCTTTTCCATGAGGATACAATTTTGTACGAAGACGGAAACGGAGTGCATCATTTGTCACAAGCTTATTTGCAGGATTTTGGAGGGCCGTCATAGAAACCATGCTGGACCAACCAATTTTCTCGTTCATTTTGTAGAGGTGCATATCGGGGCCATCTAAATTAAAAGCAAAATCGAAACTTAAAAATATTTTTTTATGATTATGTAGGCACTTTAGCAGACAAAACCTACATGTCGAGAATACTTTTCCATCTGAATCCAATATTTCCACTGTAAACTCATTGTACACAGGCTTTTCTGCCTTCATCAATGAATTGTAGAGACTAATAAAATTTCCACTTCGTTCAACAAATGTTCTCCATGTGCTAGGCGATTCCAACAATTTTCCATTTTCATACACAACCTGCTGATTTTTCAATCCTCCAGCAAGTGCCTCATTCCAGTTATTTATTTCAAACTCAATAGTTTTAGATTCGTAAGGTGGATTCGTATACTTTTCCACTGTCTGAAGTCTGGTCGTCATATTACCCACAAAAATTGACAAGTTCTGGGTTGCTATTTGATTTCGCATTCTTTCCGTGGCCGCTGCCATGGTATCATTTTCATGCACAGTCTGAAGCTCTCTCACTTTCTCGTTGAACACTTGTTGCTGGAACGACAGAATTTCCGAACTTTTCCATAATTCTTGAACATCTCGTTCTGTACTTGCCAATCGGCTTTTGATTTTAGTGATTTCTGTGGAATTTACGTGGCTTTCTCCTCCATTGTGGTGTTCCTTCTAAAGATTAAATTATATAATTTAAGTTCACAGTTTTTGCATAGATATAGCTCTGTATCATATTTAAATTGAAATTCTTACGGAATTTTCCAGGTCCATGAGTAGTTCCAAGTTTATCACACGGTCCATCACTCCAGCCAGTCCAGTGGAAACATTGTCAATTTTTTGTTTTGTTGATGCCATATCCGAGGTTAAATTTTTCGCTTCCGTTTTATGTACCAAAATAATATTATCTACATTATTCTGGATTTCATCTTGTCCCTTTTCTAGGTGCTTACTTGCCTTCCACAACGCATTGCTATTTTCTTCGGTGGCAGCTAGTCGATCTTTTATGTTCAATAATTCCTCTCGCATTTTTGCTTGTTCAGCCTTTATATTTTAAAATTAAATTTATATGAGGATGTGATGACAAGTAAAAGTATATAAAAAATAAAAGCAATAATAATATATAATTGAATACATCAGTGAACTCAAACTGTTGAAGGATTTTATTGATGCGTTCATCAGCCGTCACGAATTGCAAGTTAAAGTCTTCCGTTCGGTTCATAACGAACATGAGCATTTGCCGGACTGTCTTGTTGTCCCTTTCGTGTTCCTTTTCCATAAAATACATACCAAAACCATAAGAAGCCATAAACCAAAAAACAACAGCTACCAAGAAGCTTTCTAATACCAAACTAATAATTTTTAATTATTATAAAGGACATTTACTCACCATATCCATCTCCAACAACTTGACCAAAAACAGCTCCTGTGCCTTTGAAATATTTCGGCTCAATTCCCACAGATTATTCACATCCTCCTCCAGGCTTCTACAGTCGCCTATGGTCGTTGCTGTTGGTGTCCCTGATAAAGAACCACTTTCCAGCTTACCACTGACATCTGGTTCACCTAATCTTGAGCTGAAATTTGAGTACTAGGACAAAACAATAATTTTCATAAATAACTATATTTTAATGAAATGCTTATTCTCATAATTTTCTCAGTTTGCCCCACTTACACCGTAACTATATTCGTTTTCATGCTGCTGCTTCTGTCTATCAATAATCCTTTGTCCTTGCTCCACAATAAAATCACCCACATTTTTACTCAAATTCCTCACCACCTCACTTAGCATTTTACTTGCAATTTTAATTTCCATGATTTGTAGTGAAACATCCTCATGATCTGCCAAATGCGCTGTTTGTAGCGCCGTCACCATATCCCCATTATGCTCCATCATACCCTTTAGCTGCTTTTGACCTCTCCACAATTCTGCCACATTTTCCTCAAATGTCACAATTCTGTCCCGAATCTCCCCAATTTCCACTTGCATGGCGACGCTGACCTCTGTTGGTCTCGGTGTCTCTGTATCCATGACATCGGCTACCCCCAGTCCCAATCTTCCAACGTCAATTTGCTCAATCATGTCTTCTCTTGCCTTATCAACTCTGGTTTGTAAGTCCCTCAGTCTATCCAGAATAACTCGGTTATCATGTTCCATTTTCCCTATATCTCGTTGCAACTCAAACAAATCCTTTTTAGTAGTTGCGTTGTCATTCTTATGAACCGTTCTCAAATCCGTGATTTTGCTCAATATCAGGCTATTCATCTCTTCTAATGATCCAAATTGCTGCAGAAACTGTTTGTTTGCTGCAAACAAAGTTGTGATATTTGCTTCTGCTCCGGATAACCTTCTCATTTGGTTTCCATCTAAATTCACTGTCTTTTGTTGTTGCTCTAGGGCCACAGCAATCTCGTCAATTTTCAGCGCAATGTTTTCATGTGCCATGTTATGCGCCATATTTTGCTCCAGAAGGGATTCCTCAACCTGCTTCACTTCATGTTCAAAATGTTTTGTAGCATTACGCATACCTTGATGCACATCAATGATGTCCTCTTTGAATTTCTTGTCTCTTTCTTCAAGCTCCATTTGTACCGCTTTCAGTTTTGTAGTTACAGCATCCCATTCATGGGAGTGCTCTACATGCTGCTTCTCAAACATGTCACCCAGTCGCTCAAGCTCCTTTCTCGAATAGTTTGATAGATTTTCTAATTTCAATTTTTCTCCCTGGGAGATTTCTGCTAATGCTTTCACCATCTCCGCCAAAAGTTGTGTTTCATTTTTCGCAGTCCTCTGCCAATCTTCCATTTTCATTGTCACATTGTGCATAAAACTTTCAAAAATGACAGGTTTCTCGTCTGGAATCCTTGCTTGAGTCGAATTAACAAGAATTGTGGCATTTCCTAATGCTTCAAAAGACGTTCTCTTAATATCCGCCAGGTCTGCAGTAGTTTTTATTTGAAGCGCTATTAAAGCAAGTGAAACGTTTTGCTCTGTGGCGACAATCTTTTCGTCCAACGACTTTGTATATTCTTCAAGTTTCCCGTTGACCAATTCATAGTCTCCAGTGACCTTATTCACTCTTCCGGAAAGAATGTTAAAGCCTTTGGAGATTACTTGAGTGTTTTGTTGTAGTACTTCAATGTTTTTCTGCATTGTTGTTATCGTACGTTCCATATCAAGTACTTTCTTCTCCAACTCTTCCATCCTGCCCTTCATGAGAAACGTGTCGTAGTTCAAAGGCGGGGCAGGATGATCATGTTGAGGAGAAGAGTTAATGGAACTCGTTCCCATCATTATTGGATTATAACCATTGATATTTGAAGATGTTGGTGGGAGCTCTGTGATATCTTCAGGGTAAACCTTTGCAAAATCTAAATCTAATCCGTCAGCGTATAAACCTCCCCTAAATTGAAAATTTTTAATCACGTCAAGTTTATCATCTCCTACTTTTCAATTAGTTAATTATTTAATCTAAACGCTTAACTACCTTTCCAGTGGCCTGTAATCCTTTGTCGCACTGACAAAAAAGTCGTTAATTCCTCCAACATGCCCACCACCCAAAGCACTTCCTAACCCAATAACTTCTCCAAACCCAACCCCCTTACTTGATCCAGAACCTATACCACCACCTCCAACTCCCCCCATCCCTCCACTTTTATCAATCCCCACCCAACTAGTTGAATGTATTCCCGTATCATGTCCTAGTCCAAACGATACTCTTGTCCTGTGTCTCTTTGTCGTTGCCGGTACACTTGGAGTCGTCATCAGTCTTTCTGTCGTTGTCATGGTTGTCGTTGTAGTCGTAGGGTTTTCTGTCGTCGTTATCGAACTTGGCGTCACAATCGTCAACTTATTTCTACTAGACTTACTTTTACTACTTTTACTACCTCCCTTCTTACCACCACCACCACTATTACTTGATTTGTTAGTATTACCTCCTCCAGGACCTTTTTTAAAAACTTTTGAATAATTTGGACTATTTGACGAAGTTCCAAATCCTTTGATCACTCCGCTCACTCTGTCACCTAATTCCACCGACGCACTGGCACTGTTAGAACTGTTACTGCTATTTGAACTGTTATTACTATGCTTTTTTGAAGAGCTACCTTTAGTTCTTGAGTAATTATTTCGACTAGATGATGACGATGATGGCGAGTGCAAGGATGTTCCTCCAGATCCTTTACTGCCCTTCTTTCCACCTTTTTTACTGCGCGCAGCTTCACTTCCTGGAAACTCATGAAATAAACTTGCACAAGCCAACAGGGCTGCCACGAGCAGCCACTTTGAACTTTTTCTCAGTCGCATTTTTACTGTGACTGTCGACGATCCCCCAAAAATATGGTTTTAAATACAATCAAATAGTCACATTTCGATATTTTGAAGGGAAACTTTCATATAAACAAAAACTTAAATGGGAATACAAAATTTCACAAAAATAACTAGCATGCTCCGACGTGACGGGTCGTGATCTTTACTCCTTTCTTGCTGTATTGACACTGACATTGACCATGTTGCTTGCATAAGCAATTTCCTCATCGTAGCAATTTTTTATTGTACAATAAGTATATTATATTTTTAAAATAAAAAATTATAGTAATAATATGCCTGTTGTGCTAAATGCGCTGAGGATCATGAGGTTGATTGCTACAAAAAATGTACAGTAAAGCTTGTTAGTATGTATAGCAGCTAAATTAAATGTAATTGGTTTAGTAGTGCTTTTATAATAATAATCATGTAAAGTAAGGCATGTTTGTTTTAGTGTAGTGCTTTCATGATGGGAAAATCGCTTGTTACTGTGACAGAGTGGAAAAGCTGACAGGAAAAGGTTACATCCGGAAATGCATTATGATGACTTGTGACTTGGCTTGTGTGAAAAACCGGCTCTTGAAAAATGGCATAGCTCCCGTGTGTAAAAGATATATTACATGAGCATACCTACACTAATTTGCTTGATGTTGGTGATCAAGGTAACTGGCAAGGCAGTTGAGAAAAAAGAATAAGCGACTGGTTATCAACAATCGCCAACCATAGCAATCATGACGATCATTCGAATATAGTGGAGTGGGTCGACGAATGAACAAAAATGGCTAATGGTTGTGTGTGGGGGTGGGAGGAAACACGCAACTACTAGGCATATTTACTCACCGAATAAGGTTAGCAATGTACAATGGAGTATTATATAGCAATTTAAAATTGATATTTTTGTAGTAAAAGCACTGAACAATATTGATATAGCATTGTTGCTGAAGAAAAGCAATTCAACAATGTTATAACGTATTACAATTTTTTATGCGAATCATCTAGATAAAATGGTAATAAATAGCACACTTTACGATACTCCGCTGCGATTACGATTATTTGTCGGAGAATAAGAAAAAAAGAAATAATGATGCTACTTGATGATGTGTCATGTGTGTTGATTTGATAATCTGTGTTACAAAAAGGGGGGAAATGCATTTCTCTGGTGAAGTTGAGGTGGGAACACGTCAATTTAATTGAAACGCCATTGATCGCTCCTTTGTACAAGAGGGAATCGAGCATAAAACTGAAGCTTTCTACCTTAACGTGTTCCTAGACAGTTTTCTGATTATATTATGTAAAGTAGGTATAAAAACTAACAATTTCTAGAGGACTGAACAAGAGACCGGAAAATGACAATGTTTTGTTCTATAGTTCTATTGCTTGTTTTAAGATGATAATTTTTTATAAGTGCTTTCATTCTTATTTAAGTCGGCAATGGGGATAATGATATGATGATGAGCGCAAAGAAAGAAGGTGGAGGATGGACGATGAGGCTACTGATTAATCATCTGATGCTAATGTCATCGCGGCTTTAATCGGAATCTTTTTGTTTCTCTGCGTGAGTGTGTGCTCCTGAGCTAATTTATTTGAGCTTTTGCCGGTATGACTGGTAGTGATGATGAGATGAAGCCTAGAGCTGTGAACAAATGACAAGTGCTACTTTTTCTCTCTTTTTTCGAAACGTTGTGTGGCCCTTTGCGTAAGATAAGTCTATTATGATATGATAATCAGTTTAATGATTATAACAACGATAAGTAAAGGAAGAAGGGAATATGTGAGAATGAAGGTTTTTAGAGTTATGAGATCTGTGTTAGAAACGTATCACATAATTTAAACTTCCGTTTCATTCTTCAAATTAAGCATCTCTGCAGAAAGGTTGCACGTTGCACTGGTCCACTTCAGACAATAAGGCCTCTCCCTTTGGTATTCATCAACATTCTTATTTTGCATGTTAATGGCAATTTGACATTATAGGTGATAGCCGTAAACATAACAACTGCAAAAATATCAATGAGTATACATGAATATTCGATTGAGGTAAAGAGGTCGCCAATGGCCATAACTGATGAGTGGAATTGTTATTGTTGCTGGTATTAGATATAAATGCCAGCTATGAAACATGATCAGTGATTTGGTGTTGGAGTTGGGTTCAAAAAGGAGCAATTGTATGTTGTGTTAAGAGGATAACAAAGAATGTACGTAGGAAGCTGATCTAATTTTGAATATTTATTACAACAACTAACGAATGTGTATTTCTGACTATTAAATACCGCATTAATTTAATATATTTTTGGCTGAGGAATGAATGTTTTGAGTGGGAAATATTGGAAATGTCATATTTGGTATTATAACAGTTTGCTGAAGATAAGTATTTCAAACCCATAATATTTTTATTTGAAAGTATTTAAGAACTCACCCACCAACTTATGTATAAAGAATAGGAATAAAACAATAAATAAAAATCTATCTTGTAAAATTTAATTTAGTATTTAAAATGCTAAATTTTGGAGATCAGTTCAGAAAAGGGCTAATATTAACATTTCTCATATTATTATTATTGTCCTTACTTACATTTCTCGTGTTTGTCAGTTTTAATTTAGCCATCCAGATATGAGGTAAATGTCAAAATTTTATAAAATTAAAAAGATGTGTGTCCATTTTTAATACTTGCAATGATGGATTAAGCGTTTGCTGTACTTGTCTTGTACTACGTTTTACTTTTCAATGAACGCGAAATTGATAGAATATAGACTTTACACGAAATGAGACCTGAGGGTGTAGGTTGTCTCATTAAAATATGAAGCTAAAACATTTTATTGCTCAAATAATTTTTAACAAGCTCGTTCAGGAAATGTCATAGAGAGGGAAGGAGACTCCTTCAGTTAACAAAATACTGACTGCATCCAACAAACGTATACCAAGTGCCAATAAGTGGTAAAAGTAGGCGAAAAATCTTAATGGCTGCAAATAAAAGTGGGAAAAAACGAGAAGAAAATGAAGTGGATAGGTTAATGATACAAACGTACCCAGAATAAGCGAAAACGTAATAATTTTAATTTTCATTGTTACTCTATTAATATTAGTATATGAAAAATTATATGAAATGTGGGATGGGATAAAATTACTTCCACTGTTTACCAAATGCCACTGCACTGCATTGTTTTAGCATGAAAAATCGGGTCTTGTGTCATAAACCTACTTTTCAGGATCATAGCAGCAGTGACTAAACATCAAGCAGACAAAGAGAAAGGAAATGGGTACGTTCTTACTCAAGTCATTGCAAAGCCAACAGAGAGAGGGGAGCAGTCGTGAGAAATTTCGTTTGAAAAGATGAGTAGAAAAGAATAGTAAAAAGTGTGACATGATAATGATAACTATCGTTGCATAGTGCCCAAGTGTTATATTTACTTGGCGTGGGAGGTAGAATCACAGGTACCCGCATTATTACAACTCCAACTCCAATGTGTGTAGCAGGTATAGCCATTTGTTTTTCTTATACGATCGCATTTTTTGTAAAGTATTATCAACTTCCTGTGCGTTCATTAGTGCATTTTTAGGCTTCACATTGCTAATGTCCGGCTTGTTTTGTGGTGAGGGAATAAGCTTTCATTTTAGATTTTACTTGCATTTTGCTTTTTATTCTTTTGACAAGAAAATAAAAATAAATGTTAGATAAGGAGGAAGTATGTACTTATTTCTTTTCACATAAATGATGTTCACAGCTTAATGCGTAACGACATCACTGAAGGTTTTTATTGTATAAAATGAAAATGAGACCGACATAAATTGAGAAAACATTATTACCTCTTTGACAGTGACAATAACATTTGAGTGAAGTATTACGTGACGTGAGACAAGACATTGCCATTAATACAATTTGATCTTTGACAGAAAACGATACTTTTGATGAATTTCATTGATAGCTAATTAGATTATTAGCTCATATGACACTTTTGGATCGGATGTCAGAGGAAAGGAGTTTGTGATGGAATTCGGTGCTAGATACCTTGACGATGGAACTGGCAAGATACTCTACTAATTGTGAATGAGCTTTATCAAGTATAATTTTCTCTTTGAAATGTAACTTGTTATACTTATCAGTTTTGCATTCATTGTTTGCATCCTCTTCTAAGCAATACAATGTAGTAAATATTTACCTATGCGGATATTTACACTGATGATCTACTTTCATTTGCAGTGAATCTGATGAATCTTGGCTGCTCCTTTTTCTTTCACTTTGTTGCCGTGAGGAAGAAAATGTCTTGTTATATTTTTTACATTGATCAACAGCATCCTATATTCCGTTATCACATTTTTGACAAGATTCTTATTTCTTATTGTTACCCTAGCTTTTCCATATCACTTACTTAAAGAGTCATATCACGATGTAATAAAAGTACGCTTGTTTTACTAAGGTGTATTTAACAGTTTTGAATATATGCTTGGGTTTTTCTCATACTTGCAAAATT